>DWFO01002202.1:0-14167 GCA_018246595.1 Mimoniades nurscia nurscia | reverse complement strand
ATGATGGTAATGATGAAGCAGAATAAAAAAAACGTTAAAATTAACATACATGTGGTTTCGCGATACCGTGTAAATTACACATCCACTTTTGGATTTCATGGCAGTAATCGTCGATATTGATGCCCTTTGATATTTTTATTTTCGGCCCACAAATGTTTGTCAAAGTGTATCAAAGTACCTCATACATAATTATGTAGTTTATTGCGCAAAATGTTTTTTGTACCTCGAAACACCAATTTCGTGGATATCTCTCCGCGAATTCGTTTTTTTCCATCTTAAAGGAGAATGGATAAGTCAATCTTTACATATGAAACGAACGTGACTACATCGACACTCGATTCCCGTGTCTTTTTTATATGATTCGTGTTTTACACAGTTATATACCTATGTATGAGATTTCTTCTACATTCCGCACAAGTAGAATATTGGATAACTACAACATAATTAAGATATTTCTGAGTTGTTACAGCTTTTTTCTTATAACTTCAAGATAAGAAGTGTTAAGAAAACAGACACGTTAGCTTGCTGGTAAACGCTTAGAACAATACAGGCAGAGTAGGTAGAAGAGTGTAGTACTTTTACTTTTCACCAGCTATGTGATAGGACTCATGGAATAGGCAGTTGGCCTATTGCGATACGCCGGACACTATTCCTGGCTCCGAGCTACTAGTGGGTGTTGCAAATAAGAAACTCAACTCAATGATGTTTTGCACGAACCGGGAATCGAACCCGGGTGTTTTGGTCAGAGGCTTTAGCGTTGCCTACACTACGTCAACGAAGCAGTCACATGGTCCATCCTCATCGGCCTATTGCTGTCCATTGCTGGTCACAGGCCTAAGGCATAGAGTAACACCCATAAAAATAAATGTTACACATGTTTGCGACATGGAATATTTAACGTCTTCAAGCGAGAAAAGCCTCTCTGTATGGTTTTTGTATTATTTTTTATGATTAAATTACACACTTATATTACTTAAAGTTGCTTGCCTGCGATTAAATTGCATAGCGATTATTGTTCTATTTAATATATCTGATGTAATGTAATCTACAGTTTTTTGGTGACTTAATATAGAATATATTTATGAATGTGGACGAAGCACGACAGGTGTGTAAGAATAGAGATATTTGGCACTCTGTGCACTCTGCCTACCCCGCAAGGGACCTGGCGTGAAGATATGTATGTATGTATGATTATAATAAACGAATGTGAAGTTTGCCTAACATATAGTTAACCAGTGAAAACATTCGAAAGCATGTCTATTCCCTTAATATATTTCATTTATTAATTATCTATAAAAGATCTATAACTATAACCTAATATCACGCCTGTAATTCCCGAAGAGATAGGCAGAGGAGTGTAGTACACGCTCTGTCTACCTCCTTAGGAATTACATATGTATGTACGTTAAAATTTAATTGTAACGCAATTTTACCATTGTGAAATTCATGTGTTTGTATCGTATCGTAGGAGCTGAAATTCACAATTACACCGGTCATACGGCCGAGGTCATTGCCCTGCAATTTGACCCTAACGAAGGTCAGAGGCTCATCACGGGATCCTTCGACGGCACCATTTCTATGTGGGACACTAGAGTCAAAGAGTGAGTAAAACCTACATAATTACTATAGAAATTACAACAAAAACCATTCAACGATTTAAATTCTCCTTTCCACTGCCAATTTACTTATAAGTGCAATAATGTACAGTATTTAAAGACACCTTGCTCAGTCAAAACTATCAGGCGGCTCATATAAAAATAATTTAAAAAATATGGAAATGAAAGAGAGATATAAATGTTAGGTTAATCTTATAAGTAATTTATAATACCGCACTTAATATTTTATTAATTATTATTTTACCAAAAAAAATATAATATATTTTTTTTAATAATTTTTTGTTAAATAACTTTTTATTTTAAATATAATATAGGTACCTATATTAGATGTCATGTTTTTTAAGCCAGGTGTGAGGATATATTATTCATAAAACATCGCTTTGTCAGCCGAGTGTCGGTATTCGAGGGCCACAAGGGCGAGATATCGAACGTGCAGTTCAACTGGGACAGCTCGCTGGTGGGCTCCTCGTCGCTGGATGGCAGCGCCAAGCTCTGGGACGCGCGCCAGACGACCTGCTTGGCCACTGTCGCTGGACACACCGACGAAGTAAGTGGTTAGATAAAAATTGCATAAAGTTGCAAAAGAATATTAAAATTGCATAAAGAAAGTTTTGTCCAAGATATTGGTAAAAGGAAAATTGAAACCACATTCATAATTATAAAGTCGGGATGGTTTTTGAATAGCTACAGACTTGCCTATAATATTACCTGATAGCAAGGGAGATGTAGCCTAAGATTGTGTTGGTTGTTTGACCGTGTGTTGGACAGCGTAAAAACTAATGGTAACTAATCAAGTTTGCAGTCCATATAATACCTTACTACCAACACCATAAAACCACACACCTGCATCCATTATACCATACCATTATTTTGTCCAATATTAACAAAACAACCGACGATATGGCAAAAATACTCAGATTCCACGAGCTTTTGAAGCTTCCACGTGTCATCAAAGCGCACTAAAACAGGTTCTGGACATCTGCTTCGACTGGGCGGGGCAGCGCGCCGCCACCGCCGCCAGCGACGGCGCCGCGCGCGTGTACGACGTGCGCGGCGCCTGCGCCGAGCTGGCCGTCATGTCGGGGCACCGCGAGGAGGTGTCCAAGGTAACTCACCCCATGTACAGCTTACACTGCCAACTTCTTAAAGTAAAGCCTCTGACCCTCTCACTTCCTTCTTTTCTACTCTTTATGTTCCTATTATCGCCAGATATTCGCTGTATGTGTCTCTATGTGTTATGTGCACCTGCCATACCACCTCTCCTGCTCTTTTTATCTCTTCAGTCCAAGTTTTTTCTGGAAGGGATCGCTAATTAGCGATAAGGCCGCCTTTTGTGCATTTTTACTTTCAAGTTTTTCTTCTTCGTACACTTTTTATGGGTGTACAATAAAGAATATTATTATTTTTATTATTAGTATTTTATTGTTAAATGTTTCATGAATGTTTCACATTATCATGTATGAAGCGGCTTGACACAGGCTGGTTTTTTCGAGGTGATCCGACTAGCTTCGCATCTATACGAGGTCCTTCTTCACGAGCTCTAGCCGATTACATAATACCTTATTAGTCATCACAGCAAAAAACATTTGAATGATTGTTCCATTTCCGTTTTGGTTTTCCCCAGCAATTTTCACGCTCCACTATGCGCTTTTTACAGTGGAAACCGAATTTAAGCGACGTAGCGTAATACCGTAACGTACTTTTTGACGTTCACATGCTTGGCAGCGATACGATCTGTCCTGAGCGATTGGTAGAAATTCGATGAGAACAGTTCAAAACTGGGCCCAGTAGTGCCCCTTGCGGGAGGCCTGATTCAACAATAAACAGATGTCGACTGATGATGATGAAAATAAAAGCCAATGTACCTTTTCATGTATACCGTTTCAACAGGTGTGTTTCAGTCCAGCCGGAGGGTGCCTTCTCACGGCATCAGCAGATAGAAGTGCGAGGGTCTGGAACACCAATACTGGCAATTGTATTCAGGTAAAACATTAACTTAATAATATCGTTAAGTGGAAACCAAAAATAGATTCCATTCTTTAAATGTTACAAACGCATGTAGCAATTCTATATGCTTTGAAGTTGTTAACAAGATTTTATTGTCTGCGTTGGGACAAAATTAACGTACACTCACTTTTTCGTAAACATAAAATCTACTACAAAGTTAAATTAAGATTCGTATGTTAAAAGAAAAAAAATGGTGTTATTTTATATTAAGTCGTATAATACTTTTGAACTATAAAGCAGATAATTAAACTTCTGTGAAATTTCTGTGAAGAGTATATTACACTTCTCTGCCTACTTCTGCGGGATTACAGGCGTGATGATACGTTTACATTTGTGTATTTCAATCAAATTTTCTGAACCGCTAAGATCTCCTACCATTTTTTCGCTAGGTCCTGTCCGGCCACCAAGGCGAGATTTTCTCCTGTGCTTACTCGTACTCCGGAGACGCCATCATCACCGCCTCCAAGGACAACACGTGCAGGATCTGGAGATGATCGGACTGGTGGTTTTGTTGAACGAACTCCTCAACCGTCTTGACCTCTTTTTTTATTTGCGTGCTAGCACGTTGTAAGAAGTTCAAACAAAACCATTTTTGGACTTAATAAAAAAGTGACCCTCGCCAACGGAAGGCATAAACTACACATTGTACATAACCTGCGGGACGCTTAGAGAAATTGAACAATTTTTGGGAATCTTGATTTGGAAAATTGAATCTATTATCAATTTTTAGAAGTCTACACTAAATATATTTTAATTAGAGATTGAAGAATCGAGAATAAATATCAAATTTATGTTGTACACGTATTCGTATACAAACAATATTATTACGAGTTATTGATAACATAATTTTATTTCGTTGAACGATTATTAAAACATGATATCCTACATTATTGTACGGGATAAATAGGTTTTAATTTAATTTCTGTAATTTAATTAGAACTTAACTTTTAGATAGTAAAGAAGGTTATATGGGACGTGGTGTTTATAACTTGATACAATTTGTTACGTTAGTAATAGAAAAGTTGCATCAAAAAGAGCAATGTCAACGCATGGCAACAAAGAGCTTAGATCCATGGACTGAAGGGATCTACTTAATGTATAGTGTTTATTAACGTATTTAACAAACCTCGGCATCTTGTATATGTAGAATAAAAGTACTTAATATGATTCCTTAACGCGTTGCCATGACAACTTAAATATATAAAACCCATAAATATAGGTATAGCGCAACTTTAAGATGTTGGTATCTGACCTGACTTGTTTACTTACTTATATTCATATGCTTATTATGATATTATGTATGTTTCGCTTTCCCGCAAGCTATCAAATTTAATGTTTTCTTGAAACTAAACTTAAATTCGGAAATAGATACGTTGACTTGTGTCGTGGATAATTAAACTAATCCATTGTCATTGGCCAGCTGTGAATCAATCGTGAGAATGTTCTAGAAGGACGATGTCAAATACGTCGTGCGCTAGGTTGAAATATTCAATTTGTGGTACAAGTGAATGACGTAGTTAGATGATCTCAAAAGCTTGTTTAATTTATTAAATTTAATAAAAACAGTATATGACTATAACATGGTTTTTTATATGGTTTACGTTATCCCATATTCTATATTTTTTTTGTAATAAATTGGCAAAGATAACGCATTGTACGTGATTAGACTTTATTGTAATTATAATACATAGTTACTAACACTTCAGCTCGTCTATGTTCAAAGATAGATATTTATATTACATTGTGCACGCACACACAAAGACAAAAGGTAATTAAAAGGTCGAGGTCAATAGTCGAATTTATTTATTGATGATTATATCACCAATACGATAAGGAGTAGAATCCTACATGGCGTATTAATGTAGGTACATACATATATGTATATCTTCGCGCCAAGTCCCTCACGGGGTAGGCAGAGAGCACCAAGTGCCAAATATTTATATCCCTGTCTTGTTAATTGATGTATTATATGCAATAACCAGACAGATATAACCCGAAAAGCACAAGCCTCTCTGCATTTTTCTTTCATAATGCACGATTGTCAACTCATTGGTGACATTTTTAATATGCCACTGGTTTTCTTATACTTACGATTATCCCGGATTGGCATTGTAATTGTTCTATGTAATCTATATAATATAATCTATAATTTAATAGATTGACGAAATATCCAACCTGGCTGGCAGCGATTGGATACGAAGAGTTGCAGATCGAGCTCAGTGTCGTGTCGTTGGTGAGGTTTATGTCCAGCAGTGGACAGAAACAGATTGACGATGATGTCAATGTCACTCAAAATTTAAGTTAACAATAAAGGTTAAGTAACTAAATAAAAAAAGTCTACTTAGGACGCTTTGTTTGTATGCCTTGTCAGTAATGTTACAAGTGGAGACAGTTTATACATAATGTAACATCACGCCTGTCATCCCCGAATAGGTAGGCACAGAAATGTAGAACACTCCCACGTTTCACCAGTTACGTTTACGTCCCACTATGGAATAGGTGATGAGCCTATTGCCATAAGTTTACTCGTATTCATGCTTCACATAACCAATACACCAGCAGGCCAATCTGGACATTTCCTCACTTCCCTTTCAAACCAGTTAAAACATGATGATCTTTAGTCAAATAGACAGACCATTAGTGATAACACTGCCATCTACATACCTAGCTATTTATTAAACAGCGCCAACTTATCAAGCCTTGCGCACCGGAAGTGAATTTAAGGATAAAATTCCGTTAAAAAAGCCTAGCGGAAGTTGAACAAAGGCATTGTGCATCGCCTTTTTATGTATTATTTGTGTAAGTATTATAGTTTGATGAGTCAGTCCGCCAGTGTAACAAGTAGACACATCATAAACGAAACAGTTGAGCGATGTAATGCGCCAGAGCAATTATTTATGAGTACTGACATCCTGGTGTTCACTGGGGTCAAATATTCCGATAACTTCAAGTACTGTCGATCCGAAATACAATCGCTTGGAACACTTAAATGAACATACGTTATTAACATTACTATATTATCAGCTTATTGATTCAGCTTCGTGTATCTAGCACAAAATATAGAAGTATTATTTCTGTATTATTAAATTAAAATAACTTTATGGATTGTTTCACTGCAGTTTTTGTTAGTTACCAAATATAAATAAAGTTGTAAAGTTGTACACATTCAAACAACCACATGTTGTTAAGTATGCAATATACTGTACAACACAAAGATTTGTCAGTAGTTGTTAAATAGATTATGAAATGTACAAAATTCTTCAAGTATATATATATACATAAACTGAGTATGTCCCACACGTAGGTAAAATTATCAGCTGTCTGGTTTAGCACAGGATTCGCTTATTTTGAAATCAGACTATTACAGCTAGTGAAACGTGGGAGTGTTCTACATTTCTCTGCCTACTTCTTCGGGCGTGATGTTACGCCTACGTTGTTGTGATCGTAGATGGCGCTAGCTCTGCAAGAGTCCACGTCAAATTCCCTGGTGCTGATCGACAAGTTCGGCAAGCGCAATGATTAAAGGCGTGATGTTACTTTTTTACATTATTATAATATTTAATTAAAGTTAAGCAAAATGCACAAAAAAGGGAAGTAATTGATATAATCGTGTTCAAATAATATAAAAACGTAATTTTAATTATTTATTAAACCAATTGCGATGTTAATAAAAGGCGTAAACGTAGCGAATTTATACGTATAATTATTTTATGCACTGTAAAACAGATTTGTTCCAGTTCAGTCATTTATTAATAAATGAAGTCATGCCTCGTTGATCGTGTTGGTCGCAAGTGCGAGATCGGGAAACCCTGGGTTCAAATTCAGGTCCGACTCTATTTAATTTTTCTAATTTGGATTTTCTAGTAGGGGCTCAGAGTCTGAATATGTGCCCCGTGTATGACAATAGTCTCACCACATATTTCATAGTGGAACGTAAACGTAACTGATGAAACGCGGGAGTGTACTACATCCCTCTGCCTACCTCTTCGGGGATTACAGGCGTGAATGTTACTTTTTTTATATTTTAATTGTTACATCGCAATAAACATTATCATTACTAAGATACAGTAATCCTAACAGCAACAAAGATTTGAGGTGAACGTGCGACGCGATCAAAGTTTATCAGTCTAACACTTTTGACGTGAACTGTACCTGTGACGTCACGCACAGCTCTTAACTTGTTCTCATTATCACATCGGAGTTCAAACGGATCGGGCGTGATGCGTACATACATATTTCTATTATTTATCTGTAGTGCAACCGCGAGTTATAAGTATGAGACCAAATGGTTCAGGGTGCCGCTGGATCACTTCGGATACCAGAGAAATGAGACATTCAACATTAAGTACCTGGTGAATGATGAGTCCTGGGATAAGGGTGGCGGTCCCATCTTCTTCTATACTGGCAATGAGGTGTGTACCTTAAACTTATTTCTAATTAATATCATTTAATTAAGTAGTTTTGAATATTAGGGTAATCTTATAGTGCCATACGAACTATAGGGCTTATAGATCTGTGATCCGGTGGTTAATGATTAAACTTTGGGTCGTGGTGTTCGATTCCAACTGATAACAAAATTAAATATTTACATAACAAATCCGAGTACCTACCTGTTCTGATTCTTGGTAAGTTTGTATATACTGTGTTCGTTTAGAAATTTATATCAATACTTTATCAGTGGTCTGTTTAACTCGCCACATACGGCGTAAATTGAGATCACTTAGCTATTACAGTCACATTAATAATGTTCGGAGATGGGCTAAAACAATCGCTTTATTTGTCTTCCTGATCACCAGTCGCTCTTGCAACCAACACGACCAACGAGGCAGTTAATATAAGTGAATAAATAAAACCAGAAAAAACTCTTTTCAATTGTTTTCGAAGGCGTGTGAAGTCTGCCAACCCGCACTAGGCCAGCGTACCAAGACTACAGCCTCAACCCTCTCACTCAGAGGACATCCGTATACCAAAAGGGGAACGATATTAAGTCCGACTTTTTATCCTTTACTAAAGGTAAAGGATAAAAGGGTGTAAATAAAGAATAAATAAATAAATAAACGATAAAAAGGGTCGGAATAAACATAACAACTCACTTCATTTACCAGCGAAGCCGTTATCCGAGTTTTATCTCGCAAACTTTCTGTAACAAACTTGGGTTTCTTTGACATTTATGTTTTTGTGGCGACTTTATTTCTTATCTAAAATGTTAAACAGCAAGATATTTGTGTTTTCTAATTAGAAAAGGTCATATAACTCAGCAGCTTAGTGGTTGTCTGTACCTACTCACCTTAAGTAGCTTTGTATTACCTGGTGTGTACACATTCTAAGAGCAACGGAACACTGTTAATAGCTTTACTCGTGTGAAAATACCAACAGCATTGAAAGAACACCGAGGCTTTTGTCTTTAAACTTCATTCACTCGGTCACTCTGTAGGAAACCGATAAATGTAACAATTTATGTAAATATAATATACCTAAGTGTTTTGTATATTATGAGGCAACAAAAGTACTAAATTTTAATTATCTGCTTAGAACTAAAAAACCGCATTGTGTCCTTGATGAGAGTGAAGAATGTAAAAGAAGCACATCAAGTTTGTTAAGTTATTTGACACTCTGTGCTCTCTGCCTGCCCTGTAATTTATCACGTAACTATTTTAGTATAAATACATTTTGTACATATACATTATACATTAAACATCTTTACTCCAGGTCTCTCACGGGATAGGTATGAGGTAGCTAATTAAATGTCGTGTTTCTTGATTTCAGGGCCAGATAGAGGTATTCGCGCAACACACCGGCTTCATGTGGGAGATTGCTGCAGAATTTCGCGCCAAAATTGTATTCGCCGAGCACAGGTGAGATTGTGTTATTTCTGTTAAAGAAACCCACAGGTACGTGGATGGATGACGTCACAGGAGAAGCTAGTGTTGTGGCCACTTTGCGATACCTATATCCATAGCTATAGAGACTGATGAAGTTATAATAAATATAAAAATATGACTGTGGAGTTTCTCAAGGCACTTCTCCATAATTCTCCAGATTCTTTGTTATATGACTGTTGAGTTGATGTTATAATAGCTTGGTGAATCTTTAATTTTCTTTTTATATTAAATTTAATATGATTGGCAGAATTTCATTACGTACTCCTTCACTGTCGTAACTAATAATAATAATATATTTAGAATATTAGGCGACTAAACGAGATATATTTTCAGTCAAAAGTTATAAACAAAAAAAATGCGAAATAATATTGGTGATATTCTGCTCGGAAATACATTTATATCTCCATTGCTTCAATAACCAAAGAATTAATTATACTTACAAAATCTATAGTAATTGGTTGACATACAATTCCTCATTCTGCAGATACTATGGCGAATCTATGCCGTTCGGCAACAAGTCGCTGGACAACGAACACATTGGCTACCTAACGTCCTCTCAAGCACTGGCTGATTATGCTGATCTCATCAACTACCTGCAGGGGGGCAGCGTCCGACCAACGTACCCGGTTATTGCATTCGGAGGTGAATAAGATTAAAATAACAACAATGACAAAATAAAATGGCTTTCTATAAGGTAGGTACATGTACGATCGATTCTAGAATCTATTACGATAGAACATTACGAAGGAAAAAATTGCATTGCTGAACACTTGTCACCCTTGGAAGGCATTTACCCGATTTGGACTAAAACCAGACACGTTTGTGATAGAATATTTTATGATTCGCTAAAATAATGACCACACTTCGATCAACTTCCCAGCATTTGTAATAAGATCAACAGTATCTACTTAATTATGAATACCAACAAGCGCGGATACAATAGGCACATAATCGTCACTTTACATATATATAGATACGTGTCTCGTACATGGACTTGTTATCGGATATGTACACGGTACACTTACATAAGTAACATTTAAGTATTCATACCAACTATGTTTGATCTTTCTGTTATTGTATGAACCTACTAATGCTTATAGATTGTGATAATAAGTTAGCAACTCTAGAAGTGGCTGCGAAAGGCTACAAGCAAAAGATGCATGCGACAAGCCAAGGACACTTATTACTTTTTACTGAAGGTAAACATCCAGCGGTGGCCTGATACAAGCTGAACATGACGACCGTGGTAGTAGCCGTTATTTGTTTTAACCGTTTCAAAATA
This sequence comes from Mimoniades nurscia nurscia, assembly GCA_018246595.1. Classification (NCBI taxonomy): domain Eukaryota; kingdom Metazoa; phylum Arthropoda; class Insecta; order Lepidoptera; family Hesperiidae; genus Mimoniades; species Mimoniades nurscia. Next base: position 3,380 of record DWFO01002202.1, on the reverse strand, counting down.
TTGGCGAAATGTGACACTACGCAGCGTATGCTAACTAAACAATAGAACGTTTCTTATAGACCAATAAGATCACCACATATTCCATAAAATAATATTGTGTGTAAACCCTTATTTTACTGTGTTAACAATCAAAAGTTTCATATTTTATTCCAGTATTTGTGTAAACATTAAAGGTCGATCAATATCCGGGAAGAAAATCCGGCTTGTGCAGTATTTATTCATAAGATTTCCTCCAAGTACGAGTACATATATCTAATAATAGATGTTTTCCAGGGTCTTACGGCGGAATGTTAGCTGCTTACTTCCGCATGAAATATCCTCATGTCGTAACGGGAGCTATTGCGGCATCGGCTCCTATCCACATGTACCCCGGCATGTTGCCGTGCGGCGTCTTCCACAGGATTGTGACATCAAGCTTCAAAGTAGCAAACATTAAATGTGTAGAAAATATCAAGCAATCTTGGAGTGTTCTAAGGTAACATAGGTCCCATAGCTTCAGCCAGTAGGTAGGTAGGTAGTAGCCTAAATGTAAACAAATTTAACAAGTTCCTATGTTTTGTCTGTTTCAATTTGCAGAACGTTCCTCGGCTCCCAAAACAACTCTGACTGGCTACAGAAACAATGGAAGCTGTGCGACCCTATCAAAACACCAGGGGATATCAATATCCTTATAGAATTCCTGGAGTCCATGTACGAAACTCTCGCCATGGTCAACTATCCTTTTCCGTCGGACTTTCTGTTGCCGCTGCCAGGACAGCCCGTCAGGACTGTCTGCCAGTATCTTAACCAAACCATGACCGGACAGACATTGTTGGAAGTACGACTTGTTTCAACCAATCAAATTTTTTAAATACTTTACCTTTTAAATAAATTTTCAAATACCTATTCACAAACTATAATTCTATCGGACATGACAGGCTTTCTAATTATTGGTTGACTGGCCGAAATATTCGTTGCAAATGTTTTTTGTCTTTGTCTCTAAATAACGTCATATATGTGAATATTATTTTTCAGGGAATTGGCAAAGTGATGGATATTTACACAAATTACAATGGCAAGACCAAATGCGTCGACTACAAGAAGGGAGACGATTTTGGCAACCTCGACGCTTCCGGGTGGGGGTATCAGGTTCGCTTACGTACCGAATACACCTGGTATTTAATAATTTTGGTTTCAGCTTCCCACTTCGAAGGTCTGAAACTTAAATTCTGGCACGCACCTTTGAATTATAAATTGCGTTACATATCACAAAGTTATTTAGTTATTTTTAAAGCCTAATATTAGATTTACCAATACCAACTTCTAGTTCTCCATAATGTTGTCTCAGGTGTTTTAACTCTACGAACTCGCAGAGAGGCAAATAATGCTTTTATAACTTTTTGTAATTATAAGACACCCGTGCCCAACGTTGGTTCAGTAAAAGTGTTGACAATGATGATGTATAAAACTATGATACGCATGTTTCTTAAGCTTATTAAGCCTTTTAACAAATTAATCTTTGCTGTAATTATTTATTTACTGGGTATAATCATGTCGTATCATCTGGGTAACATCATAGTGTTAAAATACAATCACAGAAACAATTTAATGGGTTTTAAATAATCTTCAACCTACAGGCATGTACGGAAATGGTGATGCCTATGTGTAAGACCGGGAAGAACGATATGTTCGAGCCGTCTCCGTGGAACTTCACTCAATACGCAGAAGACTGCCACAAGAAATACAACGCGTACCCACGACAAGACTCCGCGAGAATCGAGTACGGTGGTGACCAGATCCAGGCCGCTTCGAATATTGTGTTTAGTAACGGATTACTGGACCCTTGGGCGGGAGGTAAAATTATTTATAGTGCTATTGGATAGAAGCTATGTATGTATTCATTAGAATAGTTTTTTAAGAATCTGTTTTTGTGCAGGTGGTATCCTAAGCAGCATAAGCAACTCAGTGATCGCTGTAGTGATTATAGACGCTGCACATCATTTGGACCTTATGCCCAGCAACCCACTCGACCCTGCCACCGTGATAATGGCTAGAAATATTCATAAGCAGAACATCAGAAGATGGATTAGGGAATTTAGAGGAGAAGGAAAGGACAAAAATTGATATTAAATTTGTAATAACGGAAATAATAAACAGCTTTATACAAGATAAGACAGTATTTTATTTAAACAAATTAGTATGAAGTGCGTAGTAGTTTGACTGCCTCGTTGGTCGTGTTGGTTGCAAGTGCGACTGCCGAACGGGAGGTCCTGGGTTCGATTTCCGGGTCGGGCAATAGTAAATTTTCTAATTTAGATTTTCTAGTAGTGATTCGGAGTCTGGATATGGGCCCGGTGTATGGCATTAGGCTCACCACCTATTCCATAGTGGGACGTAAAAGTAACCGGTGGAACGTAGGCGTGTTCTACATTCCTCTGCCTACCTCTACGGGGATTACAGGCGTGATGTTACTCTTTTCGTAAACGAATCTAAATAAATAAATAGATGGAGATGTTACTTTCTTTACATTAAATTTGTAGAAGCGTTGTAAATTCTTAGTTTGGTCGAAACACAATGCACATCTACCTATATGTAAGCTAGTACTGTTGTAAAACTGAATTCAAAATGTGCTAATACGAAGTCGAAGGCGCAAAATTTAAGTAAATTCGTAAACAAACTTAGATTGGCATTTGGACTACCGACCCAATAAAACGTTTTCCATGTCACATTATAGTTGGGACCAACTGGACTTTCGGAGTTAATCTTTGTTGTGCAGAATTTCAGTAATCTGGCACCGATTTGAATCAATAAGATACACGTGTCTCAAAGTTGGAAACGTAAATCATAACAATACAGTTACAACCGCTACACTTCGTGGCGTATCGTTTGAATAATCGTTTACTAACTCCACTAACTGCTTCAGCAATAACACATTAATATATTCAGAAAATGTATTTAATATTATGTTCGGTGATATGGACATTAATAACAGTAAAAATGACAAATTTCTAAAGTTCAACTCATTGAAAACATTACCTACTTATATCTGTAGAATATATTATTTCTTGAATAACCCATATCGTCACCTATGTGAACCTGGCAGCCGACTTTTGAAAAAAAAATTTTTGACATTACCATCAGATTCTACATCGTTTGTACCCGTTTGTACCGCTTTAATTTTCGTTTGTACCTCAAACCAAAAAAAGTTACAGAATTTTTAAAATTTGACCCGCAGCCGACTTTGGAAAATCGAAAAATTTCCAAAGAGGTCTGATTCGCGGTCGTTTGTACCCGTTTGTACCACCTTCATTTTTCATTTTTTTTGAAAGCCAAAAAAGATACAGCATTTTCAAAATTTCTAAAAACTAACTTTTTCAATTATTGTAATTTCGGAAATCTGC
>DWFO01002201.1:0-14168 GCA_018246595.1 Mimoniades nurscia nurscia | reverse complement strand
TCACCACCTATTCCATCGTGGGACTTAAAAGTAACTGGTGAAACGTGGGAATGTTCTACATTCCTCGGCCTACCTCTACGGGGATTACAGGCGTGAAGTTACTTTTTTAATTTCATTTTTGTAAACAAGCTTGAAATATTATGAAAAAACTGTTGAACGTCAATTTTGGGAATAGTTATTCAATTCACTTGTTCTGATTTCAAAATATTTTCACATTGCACAAAGTTTCTCCACACTCAGTCCAAACAGAACGCAGTCGCTTTGAAATGGGCCGGCGAGACCTTGGCGTGTTGCTGGGGTAACGGTCGTGTGGATTGGAGAGACGCTGCTGGACGGGTCGTCAGGCGCGTGCAGCTAAGGTCTGGTGCTGCTGGCATGCTACTAGCAGACTACCGCTCGACGGGCGTGCCAGACCTTGTTGTGGTCTCCGATAAAGGCGAAGGTACTATTAAAGAAAAAAATTATTTCATGTGGAATTTTAGTGCACTGTATTTACCTATTTAAAAAGATTTGTCGTATGTCATATATTAGGAGATAACTTTTAAAGGTATTTACAATACATTTAAAATTGTAAAAGTAGAAAAATGGCGAATATGCAGTGGGTGGGAAATGTTTTTTGTATAAGATATTTCTTATATTAATGATGATTCAATTGTGAAGCTGTTCTTCCCACTTGAGGCTCGAAGGACCGTGGTTCTTCCACTGCCCCTATGAGTTTAAATAAATCCTGACTTAGAGACCCGTATTCAATCATGGTCATCATTAGCCTATTCCCGTCCACTATTGGATATAAGCTTCTCCAATAGCACGCCAATGAGCTGGATCTCGAGCTCTTCGCATCAAACCGCTGCCAGACATTTTACGTATACCATCACTCCACCCAGCTGGTGTTCCTACGCCATGTTTACCATAATTTCCCTTTTAACACTTAATTAAAAGAGCTGATGATCATGACGATGATGATGAGATGGCTTAATAGTTCTAGGGTATGCACCACATCAAGAGAACAGTGGATTCAATGCTAGTTCAAAGAAGCTGGCGTCTGAGGAGGATCGATTGGCTATAACGGAATTGTTGAACAAGAAGCAAGCATTGATGGTGGAGTTGCAGCATTATGAAGCGAATGCTGCAAGTGGGAACGCGAGCTTAGAAATTGGTGACCGTCCAGCGACAGCTATGCCGACCAGCACTCGCCTGCACGTCGCTATCACGAGTGAGGTTGAAGAGGTGAAACACTTATTGAAATTTGAACTGATGTTTGCCCATAAAACATCTATTAAACGTTGGATCTGTGCATAGTATATGTAAATAGACTCACCGACCTATTCCGTGGGAATACAGGTGAAACGTGGGAGTACCCATTGCACTCCTCTACCTACCTCTTCGGGCAAGTACGAGCATCATGGTATGTTATGACAAAATTTGAACAGTTGTTTTGTGCCAGGCATGTCTAGATCTCGCAGTGTCAACGAACAACGAAACAATAGTGCGAGCAGCGTTGGTACTAGCTGAGGGGGTCTTCGAGACTGGGGAGACGTTAGCGCGGCATCCGCAAGTGTCACAGCTGCGATCTCTTCTCCATATACCATTGAGACCTCCCAGGGATGTACCGATCGACGTGCATATTAAGGTTAGCCGGAATTTAAGACCTATTTAAATTAATTACTTAATCAAAGTGGCCCACTTAAAATGCCTTGTAACGACACCATTTTTGTTAGGTATATTAACAGTATCGACCATGTACATCAGAATTGAAGTATTACCAAAAACCACTCGCAGCTGTATCTTTCTTTTGAGAACTGATATGTCACCGAATCTAATTGTAGGTCCAGTACATGAATTCTAACAGAACCATATCATTGGCTAAAAGAAAATGTCGTTGGTGTTGCAACAACGGAATATCCATTCTAGAGAGACCTACGATTTTTAAGTTATACCGAGAGTTAAAATTTATTATTTTATTTTATCTTCTACCCCATTATGACTATGAGGACTTCTCAATAAACAATATTATATAGCAACAAGTTCATCTTCCAAACTATGTTGAAGAGGTTTAACTCCAACTAGAACTGGTGTATTGTTAAGCAAATGAATATATTAAAAAATTAGAAATCGGTGATTTTTCATTTATTTCGCAAATTTAACACATTCGTTTATTATTAAGATTAGAAAATTTTCTTTTATTGTAGGCGTTAGTCGGATATCCGGATAGCGAACAGTTCCACATTTTCGAGCTCACAAAGCACTTGCCAAGATTTGCAATGTATACACCAGCAGCACCGAGCTTGGCAAGGCCGAAAGAAGAAAGCTATGTCATGTTCAAGATAACTGAAAGGATACAAAGGATTTATATATGGATTAATCAGAACTTTCTGTTGGAAGAAGAGGTGCGTCCAGAACATGAGGACACCAAAGAGTTAAACATTAGTTTCACCTGTTTACGGGATAAGTCCCGACTAGACATGTTTTTTGGAGCTGATGGCCAAGTGAAATTCTTTATACCAGATATCAGGTTGGCTGGGGACCTGGTGCAGAGTTTGGCTATTTATTTGAACTTGTCTGACTTACAGGTTGGTACTGTTTCATAGATTTATATTTACTGCCGTTTCCTTTTTGTAGAGCTGGATAAAAATATTGGAGAGGATTGTACAAAAGTTTAGAAGTCATGATTTTATTTAGGTATTTTTGTTTTATTTCTTCACCAGTAAGAAAAAATATATATTCAAAGATCTGTAAATTCTACATATAACACAATCATATGGTATTTTATGAAACTGTGTAATGAAGATTTGAATATAAAATGTACATTAAAGTGGGGTAGGATTATAAACTCATAGTAGTTGGTGGATATAGTAGTAATTGGAAAGTAATCTTATTGTCACAATCATTTATTATGTTTGTTGGATATGGGTCTCATGTCAGAATTAAAGGGTTTAGGTAAACTTAAACCCAAAGCCTCAAGGGGAGTTAGGCCACCCTGAGTGATTTGCATTAAGATTGTGAACTAATATGGATTTTCCCATGATACTACACAACTGTAAAAGGAGTTGTATCAAAATGTTGAATCCCAAATGTGAATATTGATTCAAGTTTGTATATACAATGAATCATATTATTTTTGAATCATAGAAAGACAGTCTCAACGAAAGAAACTTTTCCAGCTTTGAGTATTATAGAAGGCTATAGATAGCAAAGTATTTCAATTTTAATTATCAAGTGTGAATTGTATGTATGTTAGCCATTATAGTACATATTTAAAAAAAAATACCTTTCCAGAGAGAATTAGATAAAACTACATTGACAAAATGAACACTATTTAATTCTTAAATTATGTGTACTTATAATCAAATGCTTAAGTAACCAGATCAACATTATAATCACTGACCATACAATTCAACAAAGCCAACACACTTCACTGGGTTGAAGAAGAACATATTATTGTGGGGTGGCTCTCTCTGACTCACAGCTTTAACCACCTCTTGAGCTATCACACCACCGACAACAGCGGCAGCACCAGACACAATTCCAAATACATTTGTTAACAGCTCACTGATTACAAAATTTGGAGGAAGAGTGAACTCCTTGACGACATCATCGCGCATTTTGTGTAAGATCATCGTGTCTTCCTTTCGATTCGTCGGATCCGGATTGCGATTATACTCGTCCCTGAAGCGCAATAGGATCTTCATAATGAAGTACGATGGGTCACCGCGGCGTAGCCTCGATCTTAACTCCGGCTTCGACCAGTCCGCTGACAGAGCGTTTTGTAACGGTACATATATAGCTCGGCGTTTAACCGTAATGCTGACCGTTCCACCGGAACTCTTCTGTTCGTCATCTGGTCCACGTTTTACCGCTTTGTGTTGTACTATCTCCTCTGAGTATTCGTGGTCCACTAAGTCCGCGAACATGTAGCCGAACATGCCCCAGACATCGCCGCAGAGGAACTTCTTGGAGTTATCGCGACAGATATTGTTAATACGTTCTAATTGTTCTTGCTTCAAGCCGGTTGCACATACGATGTCGAAGGCTGAAAAATAGCTTTCAGGCAGCTCGTCGACTTGTTTAGTTTCGGTTGCGATTTCAACCATGGGATTCAAAGCCTTCGCTCTCTGTAACGACGCTTCGGCTCTGTTCTCGCCAATTTTGTCCGGCGGCGCTAAAAACTGTGAGTAAAGGTCCGTTTCGGTTAATTTTTCGCTGTCCAGCAAGCACACGCTTTTAACTCCTGATAAAATTATGTTCTTAGCGATTTCGGCGCCCAGGCCAGACATGCCGATGATCAAAACTTTGGCAGCACGCAAGCGTTTCTGTGAATCCAAACCCCATAGCCTAATTTGGCGATCATACTGTTCCGCTTCAGCTTCGGAGAGTTCAATATCACTGTTTTCTACCATTATAGTTAGAGATTTTTCAGTATACACGCAAAATAAACCGAATTTTCCTCGTTTAACTTTGACAGTTTTGACAGATTTGACAATTTACCCACGCTAGCATACCATAGACCCCGTACCTGTGCTGTTATATTTGTTTTCAAATTACAATCTTGGCTAACGTGAAAATTAGAAACTGATGGCAATTAGATTTTTTTTTAACTATGTTTAAATAAAATATATTATTAAAAAATATGAGAATATATGCCGGTTTTTGGACTACATAAAATAATTATGAAAACGGGTCAAAGTTATCCACAGTTTATATCCATAATTTCTAGATTCCTGATAATCACAACTTTGACTGGAAAAAAACCATTTAAGGGAGTTTATTGCACGATAACCTTTGGTTTAGTCTATAGTCTAAAAAACTTGTTCTAATGCCATCAGAAGACTGCATGTAATTAAGAGCTTTATTTGTCTGAGAATAAAGCGAATATTGCTGTTACTCGTCGGCTCATCGGTCTTGGCATTTCTAGTCATCGAGTACACAGTACACACAATCTTTACAAACAATATTATTGTTGTAATGTAATCTTCGTCGCCTTATAAACACGTCGCCTTATAATAAACGTCGCCTTCGTCGAATAGAGGCTAATAAGGATGATATTATTATGCAATTTCAGTCGGTTGCTCATTTTCCGGAAGCTGAGCAAAAACTTAGAGAAGAAATGACCAATGCAGCTGAAATCGGAGAAACCAGATCTAGATTGGCAGCCGAAACTGCAGAAAAAGCGCAATTGATTACTGCTTTACTACCGGCTGCTCAAGACGCGGCTTCTTATGATTTGTATGAAACTTCATACTTATTAAAAAATTTAATTAGGGTTTATTTTTGAATGCGTTCTCGTTTAAATATCTAAGAGAACCGGATGTATTTTATAAAGCCCAAGGCAATAAGGTGTCTACGGAAGGGTGTCTACTGTCTACCCACATTGCTCAACAACTCGCGTGTCCGCTTGCGGGTTGAATTGAAGATCACAGGGCACAACTTCTCGCACCGTCTGTGCTGCTACCCGTAGGCGACCAGGTCATATACCTGACTGACAGGTCATATACTAGACAGGCTGCGCCTTGCGATCGGTGATCGCTGGGTTTAGTTATCTTTTAAGACACGGCCAAAGGATGTATTCTTTCTCCGCCCCGACTGAAACCATTTGTGCTTTTTTCCATTTTTCATTATCGAAAGTACCGATGATGCAATATTTATGTCCTCATTCTCATCTTCCCTAGGAAAGAGATGCTCAAGCGGTACAAAGAAGTAATCATGTTGAATGAGGAGCTCTTGACCAGCTGTCACGTGCGACGCGCCACTCAGGAGCAGGCCGTCACTTCTTTGAAGAATCTGCACAGAATATTGCAACAAGCCGCGAGACTAAGAGGTAATAATTGTCGATGTAATTTATTTGGAATCGTCTCCATTTCTTGTCTAGTTTGGTATGTATAAAGCTTAAAATTACCAGTACCATTGGTTAAAAGTAAAAATCTACTAACATAATGTTATAATCAAAATTTATTATTCCATGCGCGTCAATGATGGAATATTTTAATTTTCACATTATGTTATACTGTATTAAATGTATACTGTAACTGTAACACAGATAACAAAAAACAATCGATGGTATCAAAATAGTATTGATATGAAAATCGATTTTATATATTTAAACTAGATTTCGATTTGGTAATCGATATGATTTCATACATGCTCCATATAAGTTAAGATTATGCTTTAATAAAGCATAAAGCATAAAAAATAAAACAGCTTTATTTTTAGTTGGGAAATACAGCAAAGCAGTCGTAGTCGCGTGCAAGGAAGCTGTACGTACGAACAATACAGATGGTCTCATCAAAATACTACAAGTTGGAGATTGCTAATAAAAAAAGTTTATTTCAAACAATTTTATTTATCACAAGTAAAAAACTAATTATAAAATATTCACTAACACATATTATTCTGAGCCAACAATTCAACAGTTAAACCTTTAATAACATGTAATTTTAATACTTTCACACATAAGGCATAAACATTTTAATAAGGTCACTTGAGAATTATTATTTGTAGTTTGATCACAGATCTCAGACCCTCAGATATTTGGTTTGCATCAAAACAATACAATTATTATATATTCACTAAAAAACTGCTTAATATTAAAATTTTGTACTTCAGTTCACATAGATTTAAGGTGATAATAAAGATGTCACATTTTCTTATCTTATAACAGCCTTGTTTTTTTCATATACAAGATTGTCTTATGACTATTATGCCCATAAAATATTTATAGGACTTAGACAACAAACCAAAGTGATTTACATCTTTTTTTTTTCAAATATACATATGTGAAAATGCCATGACTTATGGCAGATTATTACAAAATCTCATTCCTGCATACATTGATATCTTTAAGGCTGTACGTACACAAGTCAAAAAATTTAACATTCACTGTACATATGCCACATTATCATTATGCAACATCATTAACTCATCCATTATATCATTAAACCTCTGATTCACTCACATTTTTACTTGACACTGGATAGTGGAGGTGAGTATTTCACAGTCAATTGTGTGCTCACTGTTGCTTCCTTGGTTCCATAGTTACTTGTTAAATCTAAAAGTATTCATCATATATGTTCATAAACAACCTGAGTGCAAACAGTTTAGCTTCATGCATGTATGAAGAGAGTGATGAATATAGAATATGGAAGGTGTGTAAGGATAGAAATATTGGACACTCGTTCTATGTAAACCCCATACAGAGACTAGTTTGATGGTATGTATAAACGTGGAAGTAGCTTGATCGAACTCTGTTTTTATTTAAATGAAGGTGTCAAATGATTTCCTCAATCACACCGTTATTTGTTTAGTGGCATAGTGGACGTCATCTGCGCTAACATTGAGCAACAACCTGGGTTCAGACGGCTTGGGCTCCAGCAGGAGTAACTTGATCGAGGCCAGGCGCGCGCATATCGTCCGCGCTTGAGATGCTGTAGGCGGTCGAATACTGGGTGCCGATCTGTAGGGCCGGCCGTCCAGGACGACTATAGCCGCCGCGGTGGACAGCACACGAGATAACGTGGTCTCGTCTGAGCCTGTTCTTTCCACCTGAAAGTTGTATTTAATTTAAGTATTTGACTGTCTCGTTTGGTCGAGTGGCTACGAGCGCGATTGCAGATCGAGAGATCCTCGGTTCAAATCCTGCTTCAGGTACAATTGAAATTTTTTAACTTACGAGTTTCTAGTAGTTGTTCAGAGTTTAAATTTTTGTCTGGTATATAGTAATAGGCTCATTTTCAATTCTATGATGGGACGTAAGAATTCTTTCATTCCTACAACTATGACGAAATGTTATATCACAGTGGTTCGCCAGTACCACAAACCTTCAAAGTATACAAGAAGTATTTAAGTCTACTTTATTAGCAAAGCGAGTAAATTTGTAGATGAAGTGATCATAAAAAATGACTACAAATAGACATACATAATATATGTATTCACAAAAAAAAATTCCTCACAGCCCAAACATTCTGATTAGTTGCTACCTGTTTACCTGACTGCCTGGCTTTCCATTTGTATGAGTTCAGTGCTTTCATGTAACAACAATAGCATACCTCAGCGGCCACAGCTCTCAGCATGAGTCTCTCGGCGGGCGAACAGTTCCGTATGGCGCGCACAGAGGCGCTGGACGCCGCCTCTCCTAATGCTTGCTGCACCTCCTTCAGGCCAGCACCCTCGGGCCCGGCCAGCTCCAGCGCACGACTGCACAGTGCCAGCGCGCGACGAGCATCACCGGACACCGCCGCTACCTTCCTGGATACCAAAATTACAATGACTACTTAAATTATTTGACACATACATACAGACAGACATGGAAACATGTGTCTGAACTAATCAAATTCAGAACTAACTATGACATAAGTTGCATTACATGTCCTTATTTCATAAACATTACAATTGAAAAAAATTCTCCTTATTCTATTCAAATGTTTTAATCTGTGATCTAAAAAGATTTAATTTAATTGGCTCTGCATGAGGCCATAACAAGGCAGTGTGGTATCTATTGTTTTAAATAAGAGATTATAATAGAATCTAACTCATGTTACATGGGAGTGTACAACACTCCTATGCATACACCTCTTCGGGGATTACAGGTGTGATCTTGATTATCACAATATAATAAATGTAATAAAACTTCAGCCCTTTGAACTAATAGTAATAAAATATTAAATGTGATATGAGCCTATATACAATTAAATTTAATTACATATCGAATTGAAATGCCCAGGTTAATTTTTTACCTTCATATATTTAACAAAGGAACATATACATATTCCTTGCAGTAATGTGTCAATGTACTATACACATACATGTACATGTATGTGTGAATTTAAAATTTTTATGTATTCACAAAAATCAGAGGAAAAAAATTTTTATTCTTACCTAGCAATCAGTTGAACAGCATCTGGTGTGACATTTTTGCCAGCGAGTCTCGCGGCAACTATGCACTGTAGCTGCGTATGTGTGTATGGTGGGAATGTCAGCCGCGTGAGGCCTAATCTGGAGGCCACTCTGGCAGCAAGGGCACGTTCCGGCAAGTCCATAGTATTGGCCACCGCCAGCACTGTGAGGAGGGCTGTCCTGTGTGCAGCCCACTCCATTATGCTGTACAGCACATCTTGACGACGATTGCACAGAGCATCCAACTGGAACATTTCATCAATCACTCACTGTCCTATTAGTAAAATTATTCTGCTAATTTGAAGTAGTATGTTTAATCACTAATTAAAATTCTGTTTACTTATACAAAAATGCATATTCTATTTAAATATGAAGTGGAAATTTAAGAAACATTTTTGGTGTAAAATTTCCATTAGTTACAATTTAATTGCGGAAAATTCTAATAAATAATTTATATCTTCTATTACCTCATCAACGACTAATACAGTGGGTGTCCTTCTAGGTCCCGGGTTCGTGAAACGTTTCTCTAGTAGGGAGCATGCCTGTTCCCACACCAATGATTTGCCTGAGCAGAGAATTGAACCTTATTAGCTAGATGTGTATGGACATAATATTCGTGCGAAACTTATATGAATTGAAATAAAATATACATAATATTCCCTATTGTTACACAGGCTTTTTTGTTTGGACTAATATAAAGATAGCCATGAGCTGTATTGACTAATGAAAATCATTTCATCCGTATACGTTATGACTCTCCAAGATATACAGTATATTATGTGTTAATTAAAATTTTCGTACTGTCTATTTTTTGTATGAATGTATGGATATCATCTTACCAGTGAGCTGCTTATAAATTTGGACATAAGCCTGCCTTGGCTCCGCAATCCTCATTCCATTAACCTCGATCAGCTCAAAATCTGGCAAGTCTACCTCCTCTTTCAAAACCTTGAGCGCCGAGTTCACAGTTGCTGTTTTACCCGTGCCTGGGACTCCAGATATGTACATACATCTGAGAAAGCATGTACAAGATGTATAATTTAAATTCTAAATACACTGCAGGACAAAAATATATGACCATATTGTAGTGTTTATGTGTGTTCAAATAGCAAGTTTACTATTGTGTATTTCTTCCTCTGTATTTCTTCCAAGATATACATATTTTTGCCTTTTATATGTGTAAGTTTTCATTGGAGCAATGTAGACCATTCCTTCAGGCTTAACCGATTCAATGCGGCGCTCTTTTGGACGAACTTTTGCGCCTGGCGGCGACGAAATATTTCATGGCACCACCGTGGTGCCTAAAGCCAGTGACTTTGATGGCACCACCGTGGTGCCATCCGCACGGAACCGGTTAAGCAGCCTTTGAAAATATTAGTTGTTGAGAAAAATCGATATCATACAGTAAACGCCTAATCACAGCCAAATTTGTAAAAAGATGTGTATCATTCTATGAATCCAGGATTACATTAGCTATAAGCTAAAATTACTATAGACACTGGCAACTACTTGCCATCAATTGGATGAGCGATATACTACATAACATAAGATAAATAACTAACCCACTCATGTTATCCAACAGCTTTGTTCTAACAAAGGAGAGTATTTCATCCATTTGACTTTCTCTGCCTGGGAGAGATTTGTTCATTTCCAGGAATTCTGACAACAATACAAAATGACCATTCAGATTATGATTTATTAATATAATATTTAAATAATATATGCATATGTGTTCATCCATCAGCCTGTACAGGTCCAGAGCTGGACATAGACCTGTCCAGCAGCACTTTGGTTTCAGTGTAAAGTATACATCTATGTCATTATAAAACACTCATAGGTTTTATACAATAGGAGATTGCATGGGATCTGTGAAGTTGACCAATTGTTGGAACAATAAGCTCTAGGATAAGTACTGTCTCAAGATGGAAATTAATTAATAACACTATACAGAATATATGGTACAGTTATATGAATCTCTTGATACTTGTATAACATTCAACAGGCACTTCAAACAATTTAATCTAACAATTAATGATATGTTGTGGTATCTCCTCCATAATTACACTTTGAACATCATGTTACATTTGCAATATATTTTATATTATGGTTACTAATGGATTATATTTACAATAAGTCTTACAAAGAATTGTACTTACCATCAATATTATCAATAGAGTGTGCCCTGGAATGCAGTGTGGGAGTTAGGTGACTGGTTAATATCCTTCTGGAGACACTTCTAGGAGTTCTTGTAGCGGGTGTTCTAGGTGTCCTTTGAGCTTTAGGAGTCCTTGGCGTTTTAGGAATGTTTGGGGTTCTTGGTGTCTTTGGTGTTTTTTGAACTTTGTACTCATCATCACTTTCTGCATTGTGTGTAATTTTTGTTGTTAATTTCTTGGGAGTTTTTTTGACAGGTGACAATTCTGGTTCAAGGTATGTTTGCGGCTTTCTAGCTATTCGACAGGAGCGGGTCGAATAAGCCACTTTCTCTTCTTCAAATACTAGAACTTTTTTTGGTGTACCTTCTGTTGTTTTGGCTTGTGATGTCTTTCTTTTCGGAGTGCCAGGTGTATGTTGCCTAATTATAAGAGTTGGTAACTCATCTTCAGAATTCTCTTTCAGCTCCATTGACAGTACTTCTTCAATATCACCTTTAGATAACCTCTTTGATGTTTTTGGAGTTGCGAAGACTGCACTGTATTCATTACTTTTAGGAACAACTTCTTTAGGAGAATTCCGATCATTCTTATCTGCTAATATAGCTCTTTTTAGCAACAGCTTTGTTCCATCATTCTTACTTACACTCCAATTTTTCTCTGATATTGACACTCTACCCATTCTTTTGACCAGGCTGTTGGGAGTACTAAGAGGCTTTCTCGGAGTTGTGGCATTTTTGCTAGGTGTTGCCAGTAACTGAAGTGCATTCCTTTCTTCTTCTAACACAGGTTCGATGTGAACTTTCCTCTTAGACAAAGCTGTCAATCTATACCTACAGATGTAGTTATATGGTGCATGTTTGATATCCGTATCTTTAGTGAATGTGTGGGTGATCAAACACTTTTTGAAAAATGTCTCAATGGACACATCAGTGTCAAATGGTCTGTGATCTTCCACTACCTATATGGAGTATTTTGAAAATGTTAAATTTCATGTTAAACAAAGTTTTATAAATATTTGGATGGTTAAACACATAAAATATAGCAATAGTGTTTTTACAACCATGTTGTTTCACTAAGCTTATATGAATTTGGACATACATTGTTATGTCAATAATTTGATAGTGCATACAGAACAAATAATACTATTGTATATTATGCAATCTATCTTTGGTAGGAATCAAACCCACAACCCTGTGATAAGGTGCTTATCGATGTGATTATCACAAACACTTACTTGTGTAGAACTTTACGGGAAAAAATATTTTACTACAGCATCAATAGTGAGTGCATATTACTTATAGCTAATATTAACATACTAAGCTCAAATTCAAATACCTCATTTTCAAAAAAGTCTATTGGGTCTATGTGTCTCAAAGCATTATTAGGGAGATCTTCAGGTCTGGTGTACCACTGGACTTTTGCTCGGAATGGGTCTTTGGTGTTGTCAGCAACCTCATAGAGAGAAAGAATACGAGCGGCATCACAACCTTCTACTGTATCCGGTTCCGCCGCGTCCGCGTTTGAAATAAGAACACAGTCACCTACACCTGCCACTATATCCTTAAATTTAAACTTCCTGTAACAGTTAAATATCTATTATAATATTGATATCATGTCAGGCCCTTCTGTTTACGAGGTAGACAGAAAACACTAAGTGCCATATATGTCCTATCTTTGTGAATCTGATGTGTTCCTTCCAGAAGTAGTAAACGAATCATAATTTTAGGAAAATTATCGTTAATAAACATAGAACAGATACTTACCCATATAAAATATTATAATGACGTAACATCACGCCTCTCATCCGTGAAGACGTAGGCAGACAAGTGTAGTACACTCTCATGTTTCGCCAGTTACGTTTACGTCCCACTATGGAATAGGTGGTGAGCCTATTGCCATACACTGGGCACATTTCCAGACTCCAAGCCACAACTAGAAAATCTAAATTAGAAAAATCCAGTAGTGGCTGACCTGGGATAAGAACCCAGGACCTCTCGATCGGATGTCGCGCTTGCAACCAACATGACCAACGAGGCAGTCAAATGTACAAGTATATTTTATTTCAGAACTATAAAATTCATACATGGTTACGATTTTAACTTAATATTATAACGGAACATATATTTTTTGTACTTAAAAGGTAAAAGTGACAAGTAATAAGAAGAAGAGTTTAAAGTTAAATATAAAACGTTACATATAAAGTAAAATACAAAACGTTACCTATAAAGTAAAATATAAAACGTGCAATTTGAATTAAAATCAAGAACTGTATCATAGGATAAAATTGAACTAACCCATAATAGCGAAATGTTACAGATAAGTTTTGACCACTTATAATTTCATCACTTTGCCATGTAACGGCTTTAGACACAGCCTTCCTTCTCGGCATTTTATTTATATATCAATTTTCAAATTATCACTAATAAGTATTTTGAATTTGCGCTATAGTAGGTTAGAAAATTGTATTTAGACATTAACTGTCGTTGGTGTCTTTATTTTGTTTTTTAAAGTTAATGACCTGGATACAAGTCCTTTAAGCCGTTGGTGTCTGTGTGTGCGAGTGAACCTAAGGAAGTATAAGAGATGTAATAGATATCAGCTCATTGCTCGATTACGCAATTGCAATATTTTACGGAAAAATGAATATCGATTAATAAATTTAACTAATTATTATTATACTAACTCGATTATTGCTCGATTACGCAATTGCAATACTTTACGAAAAAAATTAATATCGATTAATAAATTTAACTAATGATATTAAAAGCATACCAGCGAATGCAGAATTGAAAGAATTTGCTTGCATTGAATTTGAATTCGCATGCTGAATTGCCAATAATAATATACATTTTTTCTCTCTTCATCATACTGAAGTTCTTCATTGGGGTACAAAAGTTTAAATGAAAGTATGGAAAAAAATGTAATCATTATTCAAACATGTTCCTAATTCTAAAACATGTGTACAATATTATTTATAACATTAATTGGCCTTCCTGGACAAATTAAATCCAGCAAATGATACTAATAGACCTAATATACTAACGTAACTTCACGCCTGTAATCTCCGAAGAAGTAGACAGAGGAATGCAGAACACTCCCACGTTTCACCGGCAACGTTTACGTCCC
>DWFO01002200.1:0-14168 GCA_018246595.1 Mimoniades nurscia nurscia | reverse complement strand
TAGGCTCACCACCTATTCCATCGTGGGACTTAAAAGTAACTGGTGAAACGTGGGAATGTTTTACATTCCTCTGCCTAGCTCTTCGGGGACTACAGGCGTGAAGTTACTTTACTTTACTTAAAATAGGTCAACAGAATGTTACATCTCTTATGTACTTGATGTTTCGATAGCTGCTTTGAACATTAATTGTACATTACACTTTAAAACTTGCTGTAATGCATTAAAATACAGAAATGCTTTCTGTATAAATGGATATTAAGCGGAAAACGTGTAACTCAGCTAGATGCAAACAACAAGCTTGACTAGATAGATGGAGCATATTCACTTAGTCGTCTAACTCGATGAGAGTACTAGAGAATATTTGTAGGAGAATATACCGACGTTTTGCTTTCTAAAAGGACCAGTAAGCAACTTACTCGTATTAGCGTCGGACAAAAACTGTGGTGGACAGCCAGACACTAATATGGTGACGTTCTAAATTAGTTTCACTGATTTACTTCAAGTTTAGAGCTACCTGCTTCTGGAGCCATTGGAACTGGTATTCTATAACCTTAACGTCTTTATCATCGAATCTTTATTCATTCCAATATTGAATACGGGTTTCCTCTTAAAGAAAGATTTACTACCTATATCATCGGCACCATCAACCTACTGCATTCCACTGCTGGACACAGGCTTCCCCTGAGAGGTTATGCCCATAACCTCCACGCTGAGCATGCCCGTTGGGGATTCGCTACCTATATTACCCTTAAAGTCAAAACCAATGAACATTCTGTATAAACTTCTGGCTTTACTTAAACCTTAATAACAGGCTGTGCTAACTTCAGGAATATACCTATCAATATTGTTCTGTGGATACAACACCCGGTTTCCACAGTAATAATCATTTATGATCGCTAATATCCAACCGCTGGGTACAAGCCACACGTTGGCTTCTACTCCTATAAACGACATGTTTGTACCTCCTGTGACAATTCTCTCGTTGGCGTAATAGCCTTTTCGCTTTTACTTCATATTTTCTAATTGTATGTAATATCAATTGACTGATGAGTGTAACTGGTTCAATACCGTTCCAATCAATGTAATAATAAATAAATAAAAATAAATCATTAAAGGTAGCCTCAGCCGCGACTTAAAGAATAAGAAATTCCTCGTACAGGTCCGAATCGGAAGTCGGGCTATCCCGCAAAAACAAGCTTGAGCCAAGCCGATTCATACACAATAATCATTAAAGATATGTACCTACCTATATGTATGTACTATAAATTTGTCGGTAATTTATTGACAAAGGTATTGTTACATCTAAGCGAAATTGATGCGAACTACGCGACAGTGCTGCCATCTGTTCAATAATAATGGTGCCGTAACCCAAAACAAAGGACACTCGAATGGAGATACATATTAGTTTTATACAAAAGTAAAAGAAGCACCACAGTATGCGAAATTTGTTAGTCTGCATTATCGAATAGCTAACAAATATTACCACAACCATTCATCAATACCCAAAGGTTGATTGGTAGCCAATGTCATGACGCTTTAAGTTAATCCTTTCTCATTATTTATATGTACGATAAAGAGTAAATAAAAATGAATAAACAAGCGTTAACTTTATCCATGAGAATTACAAGCGGTTTGTTGAGAATATAAATATTCTCAATATTTTTCAACCTATAATATAAACGAATAGTCGTTAAGAAAACATGAAGTTTATTTAGATTTGAAAGTCATTCTTCATAGTTTACGTTGATCTGCGTAAACAAGTCTGCCTTATCGGCGAGAGCGACATAAACAAACTTAGAATTAGTTTCCAAGTAGGTTGAGCCGCTCTTTGTAATAAAGTGACACTGTTTTTATTACAAGTTTTTTTCTTCCAAACATTTAAGAATTTCTCCAAAAGATAATTGAATGATAAGAAAGTGGTTAAAGACAAAATATAGTCTTTTCTCCGAGACAAGTCTGAAAAAATCTGGTAATTTAATAATGAAGGTAAACGTCTATTGTATACTGCGGTCTTGTTCGATGTCTTGCGGATTTCCGAAAGGCGAGTGACCTAGTGTTCGCTCTCTTTGGTATGCAGGGTTGAGGCAACAAGCGAGCTGATAAACTGATCAGAGTCACATCGTAGTCCAGAATCAGCACTCAAAAAATGCAATATTCAAAATGGAAATAAGAATGGAATAAAAATATTTACTACGTTGATTTTGATGGTTGCATCTCTAGGTTAAGTGGAGACGGGTTAGTAAGAAGAAATGAACAATGAAGAATGTACTGCGATTTCGTGAAGACTTTTAAGATAAAATCTCGGTTCTACCTAGTGAACAAAATTATTACATCTATTAGGAGTATTTCATTTCTTCTAATTGTAGATCATATGAGAGAGACCGCTTGTTTACAGATAAGGTCGCTTTTTGTATACCTAATATTTTTGAATTCTGGTGTACTTATAGATGTTTTATGCATAATTGATCTTCTGATGAAATAACAAATAAAATATATTTTTTATTAAGTTAATGTTGTAGGTTTTTTCTCAGCATCATGGGACCACTACTCATTTGTCACGTGTTTATACTGTCTCGTTGTTGCCGGCGCGGCTTACGGCGAGCGCGGGGAATGGGAAAAGCTATTTAATTAAATGCAGAAAAATGGATATTTTCAACAATATAGTGAAATTAAAACTTAAATGAGCTTACTTACGTTAAACTGACTTGCAACATGGCGTCCAATTTCATATTCAGTCCGTACACTATGAAAAACCCTCCCACAGCGGCCAACCGCTAGGCCAATGGGTATAAAACTGGCTACCTTAAATCATTGTTCGCTGCGCGACCCTTTAAATTTGATCTTGCATTTTCATTCACATTTTCTTTTCGTCGGAAGACTTGTCCAAGCAGCTTTGGTCATCACTACACGAAACATATTCGGAGCAAGTATTCCATGCCCCCAGATCATTCGTCAGCTCCCCGGGACGTAGTGACCGAGTTATCATTGTACAATGCAAATTTCCAATCGATAATCGATAATTCGCCGTTACGATAAATCATATTTAACTTATTAAAGCATTTTGTAGCCTTACTAATGAATTCATCTCTACCAAACAATTAAATCATCAATGGAACACAATGACAAGTCCAGCGTTGGACGCAGACTCTCCCAATGATAAACGCCTTGGAATAACAAGGAATTATATGTAGTCCATATTCAGAGGTAATACCGTTGACAATGACAAACAGTATTAATACATTACAAGTAGAGAAAACACTCGAGCGTAGATAAAACCCACACATAAAACAAATAGACGTTTCAAACGATAAAATAAATAACTAATAGAAAACAAGAAACCCATGTCACATTTGAATTTCAATTATGCAAATTTATTAATTAATAGTTGACAACCCTACGTAAACTGGGGAAAGTAACGGCAAAATAGTTCAGTGTGAATCGTAGAAAAAATCATGTTAGGGTTAGGGAAAATTGTATTTAAAACCAATTCATCGGCATAAAATATTAATGAAATCCTGTATTGTCTTTTTTAAGAGTTAAGCTTAAAAGTATCCTAATTCGACTGCGGGAAATAGATATACAAGAAGTGATTTTGATGTTGTACAAGGCAGCCACACTTATAACATATAACACTAATTGCTATGATATCATGTAGGTATTATGGCAACGAAAGAATGAAGAAACAAATGAATAATCAAACACTACTAATTATATTGAGTGACTCAAGTTTGGGTTCTACAGTAACACACTAATTTGTATTCGTCATTTGATTGATATTGATCCAACCATCTACTGAGTGTGCAGTAAAATCAAATTATTTCCACGATGCGCTCTGTGGCGCTGACGTGCCGCAAATGACATGTCATATTAAATTACGGTGTTATTACTTCGATTACGGCAATATAATACCATGCTTCGGTTCTGTTCTTCCAAGACATGCTAACTTAGTGTCTATAAAAATCTACCATAAACCATCGTTCATATAAAATATTTCCATAAAACTTTTCCTATAAAAAACTCTGTAAAGTTGTGCTGTAAAAATCTTTTTCTTACCCGTTATGATTCTTTACTAATAAAGCTACAGCTATCTTTCAATCATATAAAAAAATATATGCAAATTTTTCCTATAAAAATATCATTCAATAATTGTACTATTATAAAATCTTTATTCCTATTCCTTATTACATATACAAAAAAGAAAAAGTTTTCTATAAAAACACGTAGGTACTACCTACCATCTTTTAAAATTTTTAATGCCATAAAAAAATTCAATATAAATTCATCCTATTAAAATGCTTGAAAAGCCCTTATATTGAGAATCTTTATAAAAATGCTTTATCCCAATTCGGTATTAATCTTAATCTAAAACTCTGGATAGCTAAAAAATTTTGAAATCTTGCTGCACTTCAACATCCTATACATGGTGTTGGTGGTACATTGCCACCGATCGATGATCCGCCTTCCTTATGCGCTGTGGCCTGCCTGTGGCTCCATACGATAACATTATCAAACAATTACATTCAATTCGTGCAGTAGAACAAATTTAAAATCGTTACAACCAAACATTATTTATTAAACACGATAGATTGACGCGATAAATCATCGGGCCGATAGAAGTTCACGCGGTCAATGGAGACGGGGGTAAACATATGGGACGAGTTATGGCTGAAGGGGCACTGTTTGAACATGTTCAATCCGAAGCGATTGATATTTGAGAATCGTAAATTCTACATATCGATTGCAAGGGGTTATAAATAAAACAGAATAAACAAAAGATACCGAAACATTTAAAGAAATTAGCCGCAATTAAAGATCTATTATGTACCTACCTACTTTGACTGGCGTTGGTCCAGTGGAAAAAAAATTAGCGAGTCAGCAGCCGGGGATTCCCGGAATAAATTACAATTTACTTACAGTTGAGAAAGTTAATATCAATGTAACACTTACGGTTAATCAGTAAAAATCGTGAATTCTATAAATACATGCATACATTTTCACGCCAGGTCCCTTACGGAATAGACAGAAGGCAGTGGACAAAGCTCGGTGACTAGTTCACTTTTACAAGTTATACAAACGAGTACTCATATAATTTACTATACACCGAACTGTACAAAAAGGTTCGCGATGAATTATAGGTTGCGTTCAAATAAAACAGTCCCGCGGGACTCGTACAAACAAACACAAGGAAACTTGTTGCGCTGCTCCAGTCTTCGTTACTCTTTAAAAGTAAACGGGACTCTGGCGAACATTTTGAGTTCGTATTTCTTGTTGTCCGTAACAAAATACTAGAAAATACTGTATATATGTATCTACACAATTCAATACTATTTTGTTGCCCAACAACTATAGAAAAGTAAAAACCAAGTTGAGGATCGATTAAATATTCAATTAATAACGGTTGTAAAACGTAGTCAAAAATTGCTTCTGTTTCTAATAGGGCAATTATAGTGTTATACATGCATATGTATCTATATATGTATATTTCGACTACACATATATACTAAAAGTAAAGTAACTTCACGCCTGTAATCCCCGAAGAGGTAGGCAGAGGAATGTAGAACATTCCCACGTTTCACCAGTTACTTTACAACAAAAAAATCTAAATTAGAAAAATCCAGTTATGACCGATCTGGAATTTGAATCCAGGATCCTCTGATCGGCAGTCACGTTTGGAATTAACATGACCAACAAGGCAGTCAATTAGTAAATTTACAGGCATAGTATTACGATATCGTAACAGATAAATATGTATATAGACAGAACAGAGAGAAACGGACGCCAGAAAAAAAATGTTACACTATTATTATCCACCCGTATGTAGACGGATTTGCCAAACAGGTTATGGAAATAATTTGTCAGTTATGAACACGGGTTCAGGATAAATAAAACTCTACTTGTCTTGTGAGAAACCTAAAGGACCATTTTGTATGCGCTTAGATACAAATAAAATAATATATAAAACTATAAAATACAAGTATGTATTACATATATTAAAATAATTGTTATGAATATACTATAATATGTACATTATATTTTGGAAGACAATCGTAATTAATCACAGATGATGGTTATTAAAAATTCAACTTTCTGCTGCAAAAGTTGATATCGTAAATTTTACGGCAAAGTGACTCTCATACCTTGTACAACAGTTAAATGCTGTAGGCTAACAAGTAAAATGATCAAATTAAAGAATTTGGTAACTAACGTCTTGTAATTTGTCTTCATTGAAATAACTCGTATGTATGTTAATTATAATAAATATGTAGGTGTAATATGTAACATACTCATGATATATTTATTTATTTAATGTGATCATATATTATGTAAATTAATTTTATTGTTTATTTTATTAATAACTATTAAGAATAATTAAATATTTTTTAATAAAATGCACGCTTCAAATCGTTACCTACTTTATAATTTAAACGTAGGTATTAAACAATTACTTTTTCTTTTAACATAGGCATTTATGCGATCTAAGGGTGCGGAACGAAGCCAAACAGGAAAATTAATTTAATTATTAACAATGGTTGTTGGCACGTGTAGTAAAGATGTTTTAAAATGAGTATAAAATAAACTATTAAGCAAACTTATATAGAAATTCAAGAATAAGCAGACAATTGTGAGCTCTAATAATTACATATAATAAGTGTAACTATAATCACCTTGTATTTGCGGAGTAACCGGTTGCAAGTGTCTTAAATGTGTCGATCGCGCGCGTCTTGTCGACTTGAACCGAGTGTTTTGTATGAATGCAGTGCTGCGCTCTTAGGTATAAATACAGAGGTCTTCGTCATAACATCATGAGCTTAGAAAATTCAGACCGGGCGATAAAATGTTGCATTGCAAATGCTAGATCCCGTTTCAATTTGCATACATGGAATTAAATGAAAAAGAATTTCACTTTACTGTTTGATTTAAACCTATATGTTATTTATTATTGACGGATAATTTATATAAAACATTATTTATTAGTACTTTGCCATACATCTGTTTTTGTTTAAACTTCTGTTGTTCTTTTTATTTTTTCTCATGTTATTGTTTCCAAACTAAAATTACACGATAATTGTTTTTATTCTGTGTATAGAGGGCAAAAAATAATCATTAATTGACACTGTCATTCGACTTTCTCCTTTTATCACTTAAGGAAAGTAAATTAGAATCTAAGTAAAATAGCCGTTATTAACCGACCTCAAAAAAAGAGGAGTTACTCAATTCGTATATGTTTTTTTTTATTTTTTTTTATGTTTGTTACGTCATACCTTTTGACTGGGTGAACCAAAACAAATTAAAATGCACTAAAAAATAAAAAAAATATTTGTCAATGTCAATCAAATTATTACGATAATATAATGTAGGTACAATTATTGTTATTTTTGTATTCGGTGTCAGCTAAGGAAACATTATAACTTTTATACGAATCACAGCATTCTGTGAGTACATACTATGACAGAATACCAAACCCTATACACCCATTTACAAATTAACTTTTAATTAACCTATCTCGCCTACCTGCCTTGGCTGATACCAACTCCAAAAATAACAGTAATTGTACCTACATTATACTATCGCAATAATTGTACTTACATTATACTATCGTAACAATTTGATTGATTTTAACTAATTTTTTGTTTACTTTTTAGTGCATTTAAATTGTTTTAGAATAATTCTTTTTGAAGTTGGTTTTTGTTTTTGTTCAAATTTATGTTTGTTTAATAACTCGGCCTCAACACCGTCGTTTAAGGTTAATAACCAATTGGTATCATTAAGGTTACAATGACCGCAGAATATTTGTATGTATATCGGCTTGTGCTACAAAAATAATTTATACAACGGACGTTCTAAACGTTCTTAACGCGACGTAAAATCCCAGCGTTGCCTCTATCTGTTGTCGTCACCGCGCCGCGGGAATGCTCATCGGAGTAGTGACGTAACGAATATCCGACGTAGCATGATGCTGTCTGGAGAAAACGTATCGTGTATCAGGTTTTTAGTGCGAAATTGTATTACTATACAATCGGGAAAACGTTTAAAAAATTCAACACGGAAAATGTTCAAAAAGAAATAGGGACAAAAAATATTTTGCGGTATGCATACAATTTCATTGTTATTGTTAAATATTCGTAGGTTTCACATTGAATCACGCAAAAGACAATTCATTATAAGTTGTGATGTATACTTCCGTCTTTTATCTATGAATGTTAGTATATAGTCATTAATTACGAGTATTTTGTCTTCATTTGCATTTTTATCACAGTTATGTTGAACACAGCAAACTTTGTATTTTGCTGTTTAATGACTTTGCGATATCAAAGTTCATTGAATCGGGAATATTTTTATAAAGTATGCAATACGAAGACTTTTTTAATGTTATAAAGTGATAATGTATAATGTTGTATATTAGTTGGTGTGCCTTAAATAAACAAAATGAAATAAAATAAAAAAATAAATGCTACATATTTGTGTTCACAAAAATAATGAATGTCTTAAAAAACATCTTTACACGGCCATCGGATTTAATATTTGACAAATAGTGTGCTATTACCAGTGCTGATAAACTACATGTACGGAATTATATACGTACTTATGTTGATATTTTTGAACACTCCGACGCACCAACTAATTTTGTCGATAATGCAAATATCAAATGGTTGGCCCCAGTGTGCCTCATTCAACGGTCATGTTGAATGCACTAAGCGGCCAATCATTCAAGTCGAAGAAGTTACAGCTGACTAACAAACAATGTATCTAGTCAGTAGTTACATATTAAGACGATGTCTTTTTATTTTTCAAACCAATAAAAGGTCAAGTGGGTCACGATTGTATAAGGAAGATCATCTGGAAGATTATGATTCACTTTACGGATTACTTAGTAATATACAGTAGGTACTTGCCTAATAGCCTTGCCTATTATTAAGTGCAGGATGAATCATCATCATCATCACTATCTTCTTTATTAACATCATCATTATTTTTTCTTCATCATCACCAACGTCATCTTCTTCATAATCTTAGTCAGTTCATCATTAGTCTTTATCATCATCTTTTCTTCATCAATTGAGTTTTATACGAACTGGACGGTGTCAACAATAATGTAACAAAAAGCCAACTCAATTGGTTTTCATATGTTACGTCACCTCTGATACATATACAATCATTTTTTTACATACGCGTCTTACAATTTGATCTTACAAAAAACCAGCCCACGGATTAATTAGCAATGATAATATAACTAACAAACACCGCGGAGGAAATTGAAACACTAGAAGATTAAATTTAACAATTTTTATTTGAATTTTGACTGTATTGTTCCGAAACTCGTTAAGAAAGAATCCTGGTACGTCCATAGTCACTTGGACTCTAACGTTCACTAAACTATGAGAGGGTAAGCACTCATAGTTTAGTGAACGGACAAGCTGCTTAGTAATTTGACTTTGGAAGACTATTTGAATATTAATGTAGTAGCGAGTGCAAACCTGAAGCCAAGCACTCAATCAAAAGAGATAACGCCCAACACATTTTTGAATTATTTACCTAAACTGACACTTGGTTAATCAGTTAATGTCCAGTTCTTTTCCTAAAATTTAACAAGAAAATGATTACATGTTCAAGTAGATGTATTTTTAAATTTATGTTTGTGTAAAGACAAAAAATAGCTTCTATAATTATTTTAATTTTTATTACAATAGCCTATATGAAATACTAATACATTTTCCTATATAACTTATTCGTGTAATAAATAAGACCGCTCTTCTAATTAAGTGGTGTACGCGCAGAAACTTTATAATAATAATATAATCCCATGTGCATTTGCGATTTGATTTTATTGAATTTAGGACTATCATTTTATGTTTATGTACATTAGATCTGTCAACCTAGTAAGTTTGATCTGTCAATATTTTATATTTGATCTGTCAATATTTGAACCTAAGATCTGTCAATATACTCTAGCATACCCCAATATACATAAGCATACCCCATCCGTTACACAGTTATACCACACGTAGCGGCATAAGGAGATCAGTGGAGTACCGAGTGTTAAGGCATACCTTGGGAAAGGACCTTATCCAGGAACAGAATAGTAAATTATGTATATTATGGATATGTACTCATTTGTTTTATTTTATTTTTTCATAACATATAAAAAATACAGAATCTTAAAAAGGAAACGGAGACAAATAAGCAATTTGGACTGTTATACGAGCAACAATAGGCTTTACCACAATAGCTGTATCGTGTACCGGAAGCAATATAGTGGTTTCACTAATGAAAGCTTTCCATTGTAATTAGTGCGACACCTAGATTTCCACAGTGCTTCTGTAAACAATAAAATTAATGTAATTCTTCATCATTGCGATATATACAGTTTTTCCTTCTCTTGTTTTATTTATGTCGCTATATTTCGCTATATTGTTTTATTTATGACTATCCCACCTGATGGAAGGCGAGATGCAGCCTAGGATGCAGCACGCTCGCCTGGGCCGTTTCTATCTCTACGTGTCTACGCTCTTGTCTTGAATAACTCCAGTTTATACGAATCGGAAACATAGGTGCCGACAGAGAATCCCACTTTCTGAGAAGTAATTCATATTCAACAATCAATCAATAAAAATTGATGACGGTGACGATATTTATTGTAATGCAATAAATATTCATTTAATATAATTCGACAATATTGGAATGTAAAAGACGTTTACTAGCGGCTAAACGAAAACAAAATTTTTATTATTTTTATTCATTAAATTTACTTTTATTCCATGCGTCATTTGAATTTTACGATCGTCATATTGAAATGGTTATTGTGGACATTCATTGGTTTCAAGCGCCTCTCTATCTCTAACTGGTCTCAAGTAAAATACCGGGAGAAAAAACTTCCAGGATTCTTAAAATCACGCATCCAAACATAAAACAATTGTGTTTAGGGTCGCCATTAAGTGCGTTGTCGTATTTTCCATGGCATTTCAATCCTTATTTTAGGATAAGTATGTCACAAGTCGGAACTCAACAACACAGGTTGAAGAGATTGTGTTTTTTTATAAACAGCTTCACAGTACCCTCGGCGCTTTTATTGAAACCTAAATTATATTGGTATGAATCCAATATGAGTAGTTACGTAATTTTTTTTACAGTACAGCGAGTCGACAAGAGATGAAACAAAATGAAATATTAAAAGTCAAAATCACTGAAACTTTAGTACCTTATTCATTATTTTATGTGACACCAATAATTAATTTGTTATTATGCTAAGCATTTTAAAAATATACGAACTTAAGTTAAATATTATAATAAGCTTTACATTTTCATAATTCATATTTGGTGTCTGAGACCTGTTGAAAACGTAACATTTCAATGGAGCTTTTTAATTAACCTTAACTAATTCATTATCACCCAGAATACATTATGAGGATACAAATTATAAGTATTACTGTGACATTTTATTATCTACACCTGGCTGGTGTCGAGTTGATCCTTAAATAGGGGTACTCACGATCGCAACACCAGTAAATTTCTATTTTCTCCGCGTTATAATTAATTCGGGCCCGGGATTGAGGCTGACTTTGCCTTTATATTACCTCTTCGGTTTCAAGTTTCTACCTATTTTTATTCTGTTTACGAAAGATCTTACTTAGTGTCGTATTGGTCTGCAAGTAATTTTTTAACATAAATCTATTATGAAACATTTGTTACCTTTTCTGATGTCAACATAAATACGCTATGCTTTCACTGAGCTAGTCGAGCAATTTATGACAAAATGTAAAAGGAAATTATAATAAATTTCATTCAGATAGTTAATGACTTTACTGCCTTTACCATATATAATTTAACATTTCCACCTCTTGTGAAATTAAAGTATTTAGTTGCATCAATAATAATTTCTATTATAAACCGACACAAAGGTTAGTCATTAATAAATTAGTCATAGTACACGTCGAAAATAGTCATGAAACAATATTCGGAACTACTTCGTATATAGCGTAATTCACATAAAGCATTATAGTTCACTTTGAACCTTATAAGCTTACGTTGTGCGAAATTGGAGAATATTCGAAATGTTTATTTTAATATTTCCCAGAACCGTTTATCAGCTTCAACGTTTACATTTCATTGTTTATATCCCGAGTTTACGACTCCACATTTCCACTTCACGTTACTGTAACCATTTATAGACTATAAATGTACAGCGACTGTTAAATTGAAATCGCGTACAAAATCATGTACCAGTGACGCACTAATTGGTGATTCATTTGTGAGCTATGCAATAATTCGTATATAATAATTCGGAACTATGAACAACGTGAGGTGCGAACTGTAACGGAATGTACGGTAAACTCTTGGTAGGTTTTGCTCTTGATTTTAAACGTAACATCACGCATATAATCTCCTAAGACGTTGACAGTGGAATGTAGTACCTACACTCCCACGTATCACCGGTTAGGTTTTTATCCCACTCTTTAATAGGTTTTGAGTTTATTGCTATACACCGGGAAAGTATCTAGAGTCCGAGCTACTACGAGAAAATCAAAGTTAGAAATATCCAATGGTGCCCGACTTGGGATTTGAACCCAAGATCTTTCAATCTGAAGTCGGTCTTGCAACCAACATGAAATAGTGGTTGAGAACATTCGTACTGTACATAAGCCCTTCATTGTTCCGCTGTTGAACACATAATTGTTCCACTGTTGTGTCTCACACACTCTCAGAACGGAAATTATCAAGATCATAGTCTACCATCGTGCTCAGGTACCAATTGGCGGATTAGCCACTTTAGAAATAAATATGGATGGTATTCTATGGCGTATACATTTTTTTCTCGATGTGTGACTTGGCCATCACAATTACCGTTAAAATTCATATTGATAAAGCGTTTAAAGTTGCTGTACCAGATGCTGCGTTCTGCTACCTAGCCCATGTCTAGCGTGGGGGTTATGGGCAAAAACCTCTCAAAGGAGGCCTTTTTTCCACCATTGGGCATGAATAGTGATGATAATAATGATGCGCGTGCCAGATTCGAATCCCTGACCCGCGGAATGGGTACACGCTACCTAAACCACTAGGCTATCACTTTTTGGCATTGGAAAGTTTATTATTCTTCTTTGTAATTAACCTCTAAAATTATGCGGCGTTCTTATATAAGGCGGAGACTGTGTTCAGTTATTGATAAACTGAACACTTATGAGTACATAATGTAGCATTTTTATTTAGTTACTTAAGTGCAATGAAATAAAAGACACAATTTATTTGTATTTGCTTTAAAAATAAATACTTTTATTCGTATTTGTAAACACATGTCATTTACATTCAGATAAATTAAACATTTATTTGTAATATTTGTTATACGAATAATATTATTTTTAGTATATAAAATTCTTTATAGAGATATTATCTTAAAATAGTGATAAAACAATTATTATAATTATTTACGGCAATTAATTATATATCTTGACACAGAGATCACTTATAGGATTCGCAAATTTTTCTTATAATACACTTTTTTAATAGGAACTTCAAATGAAACTTATTCAATGTTTAAAAATTAAGCGCCTTAAACAAATATCAACTATGTATCTGTGCATAATGCAAAACGAAATAAGTGCATGGTTTTAAATTACCTGTGTATTATATACTTTATGGCTAATAAATACTTTGGATACTTGTGGATGACAATCACATTTGTTAAATCATAGTACATGGTACGATAATTATATCCTATTAATAAAACACACTTGTGAACGATGTTATCAGAATCATGTGTTTCTAAACGTCTTTTTGTGATAATTGATTGCGACAATTTAAATATTCTTCTATGTCTGCTTCAGTCACTACCTCTCTATTAGCTGTGATACAAGAATCATAACATCGTGCGTTCCTTCGAATTGAAGCCGAGAACGGCAACGGACAATGCACGCAAAACATAAATTTCCTATCGTTTCTTTCATGTTTAATACTAATACTAATGAAATATTAATACAATATTATGTAAATATTCACAAAGATATTATTCATAGTTGTTGCTTTATTTCACAAATGTCAGTTACTAATGTATTATAATTCACTGACATTAATAAATTATGATTATGTAAGCTGCTTTTTTATTGCCTCGTTGGTCGAGTTGGTTGCGAGTGCGACTGCCGAACGGGAGGTCCTGGGTTCGATTCCCGGGTCGGACA
>DWFO01002199.1:0-14169 GCA_018246595.1 Mimoniades nurscia nurscia | reverse complement strand
CGGCTTTGGCAAATTGGTGACATCCTTTATTTTCGCGTAACTGATTACACCTTTGTACTTCCTCAGTCCGACGAGCCTCGCCAGCGCCCAGAGCGTGAAACGCTGGCCGCCGATGGCTCGAAGTCGTTCGCTCTCTATGTCGATATCGGAGAGGAAACCCCAACCGATAGATAGGAAAGAAAACATAATCTGAAACAATAGTAATTTTTCCTAATTAGAATCTTTAGGATTTGTATCGTGGCGAATATACGATGCAATTGCCCGTAGCAATGGATTTGCCTGATTCGTTTCGTAATCGTGTAGATTACCGACGTAATAGAATGAGCTATGTGAGAATAATTGCATCCGCACTAATCTTCGCTGTTTGTTATGACGGACGCGGTCAATTGAATAGTGTAACATAATCTCGACTGAAGGTGAAATGATAATGCGCTGTACGACCTGTGTGATCGACCTTATTTATCTACCTACATATTATTATATCATGATAATTGATAAACATTAATCGGACGTACTTATGTGAAAAACAAGGCCATTACTCCAATAATTATTACAGAAATCATTTTTACAATTTATCGATTATATTTCTACATTATTATTATTATTACAATTGGAGTACCCTTGGCCTTGATCTGTTTTCTTGTAACTATGCGGATAATCTTTTAAATCTATTATTATAATCTCCTAGCAAGACCCCGCGCCTTATCTCTGATCACTTAGATTCATTATCGCAGACTTTTTCAGACTTTCTTCGCTCTGCGGTGGCGCCATGTTTCATCCACTTAGAAGTCATCAAGTGGACCTTTCACCGTTGAAAATGTTTTAATACATTGTAATTTTATCATCAGGACATATTATATTATCACATTAGAATTACCTGTCTCGTTGGTCGAGTAGTTGTAAGAGCAACTGCTAATCGAGAGGTCCTGGATTCGTTAACCGGGTTCGGACATAACATTATTTGGATTTTCTAACTTAAAATTCCCAGTTTGAAATTTGAATATGTGCCCTATATATCGCAATAGGCTTACCCCCTCTTCCATGATAAGACAATATGTATAAACTGATGAAACGTGGAACTGTAGGAATGTTATGTTATCACGTCATCTCTATTGGAACTAATGGCTTATAAAACAGGTAAAAGGGCTTACTTTCGTTTTGGTTTCCACTCTAACGACGTCGATGGGTGCAGACTTCCCTCTCGCTAAGCCCATCGTCAGTCCAATGAGGTTGTTTGGAATGTAGGGTTCACTGAAATAAGAAATATCGTTATCTTTAAACACATTAAAACAACACATTCATTGCCTTGTTGTTGATCGAGCGGTTACCAGCGTGGCTACTGATGGTGAGGTCCTGGGTTCGATTCCAGGGTCCGGATACCGGATTGGATGTTTCTAGTTGGAACTTCTGGTAGTGGCTCGGAGTCTGGATTTGTGCCCGATGTATCTCAATAGACTCACCAGCTATTCTATGATAGGACGTATATGTTAACAACTGAAATGTGTGAGCGTAATACATTCCACTATATACCTTATTACAAATTACAAGAGTGATGTTACGTTTTTGTTTGTTACATAAAAACAGATTTCTAATTTCCAACTCATAAAAATCAACGATGTCGAATAAATGTAAAACTCTACCAAGTTTAAAAGTCGTACTAGTTTAATTACAATTCTGTTACGACATTATTGTACATATTTTAACCAACACAAGAGAAATATTTTTAACTACATATTTTTCTTTCGGATCGGATAACTTATTCATATCACACCGAAAACTTAGAAGTTTGATTTTCCATCTCGCTCCACTCGGGAGCTCTAATGGGCAACACACTTCTGATTTTACAAAGTGATGTTCGTTTTTCAAATAAAATATTACTAACGTAACGGTAAAGGATAACATTTGGACCTGATCTATACACCTCCTATAAAAGCATGTGGGTTCTTCTAATACGCACCTTGCTCCTCATAAAATACGATTCATTTTCAACTGCGTAACAATAAAGGAGTAACGGTCATAAAGGTTAATAAACACAATTATTTTAAATTCGATGTGAATTAATATTTGGGTTGACAGTATAAGGAAATAGGCTGATGTCATATTTATGATGGAGGCCAATATTCATTGTTTGACAAAAAATACTAACAAAAAAATAATAAAAATGTGGAGGCACATGTAAACAAGTCAGTAAGCAGGCTATTGCCTATTAGGCCAGTAGAAATATTTCTTTTTATTTATGATGGTAAATTAAAAGTATCCAATACATAGGGTACTTCTGTATTACTATGTACCACTTCAGAATACCTATAAAAACCAAAACTTTTCATTAGAACTAACCAGTTTAATCGTTTTTTTTTGTCAATTTGCCCCTGGGTTTTACTCTGTGGACTCGTGAACAATACCATTAAGAACTAAGTCCTCCCTTCACACCATATCTTTAAAGTAACAGTAAAGGAGACATAATAAATAAGTAATATCGGAAGAACTGAACGAATCCAACGAGCAAAGAGCAGTTGCACATTTCATAACAAAAACAAAAGCGAACATACATGAAATATTAAATTGACCGCTTCTACGTGTACACACACATACGTAAATGATGTGTGTGTGTGTGTCGTAGTCGTCGCGTCATTCGATTTTCAAAATGGAAAAAATTACAAGTATTGTTCTAGAACGCAGCAAAACACCTCGCGTTTCAATGTTCCAACGTAAACGATACGTGTACGATTAAAATTAATTAGACAATTTGAATATATGTACTTTTTATAGACAACCGCGAACAATAGATACAAGTGTAGGTATTGAAAAATTATCACATACAAGCAACAACCATTTGCATGCCCAGAATTTTTATTACCGAGTATTTACAATATTATTAAACAATTGCTTGTATACGTTACATGAAATACAATTTTTGAAAGGTTTATTCGACAAGCCAAGGTTTTCTAGACTGTGGACGTATAAAAGATTATGTAAATTGGCCTTTATTCCATTGAGTTCCTGTTTTGTGCGGATCGCTCGTTGAAACGAGTGAAACGTAGAGCCTACTCTGTACCTGCTTTGCCATCAGCGGTGGCGATTTGTGCTTGTGGCAAGTACGACCGAGAGTGGCGTGGGTAGTTCATAAACCATGCAGACTGTTCGACAAAGAATTACTACATTTATCAATAGAAGAAGAATTTCAAGAAGCTAATACTTATATCCATATTAGAACTCGTATATAAAGCGCAACGTAACATCACGCCTGTACACCCCGACGAGGTAGGCAGAAGAGTATAGTACACTCCACGTTTCCCCAGTTACGTTTAAGTCCCTGTATGGAATAGGCGGTGGGTTATTCATCGAAAAACACCAACGGGTATTTAAACTCTGTAAATATAGAGATATTTCGCTCTTGGTACTCTCTGCCTATCCCGTACCGGGGCTGGTGTGAAAAACAAAATTAAACACTTGAAAATACCTGTTATAATTCACACGAGAAAACGTCTATTCCTTATCGTACATAATTACAAACTTTGAGAACGACTGACAAAGATAGGCAATTTATGATAATCACACAATTATGTAATTATATGTATACAATACATGTATAAAATTTCACAAGTATGATTTTCACGCACTTAACAGAGAATTCGCCAGCGTAAAAAATATTTAGGTATTCTATATCTTAGGATCTTCAATACATAGAACGCAATATCATTTGATGTTGTCGCATAAGGAAGCAGACGCCCTCGAGATTAAAGTTTACACCAGCTTTAAAAAGCTTACCGTAACTTTGGTCCACGTGAACAAAGCCTCAATTACAGCCTGCTTGATAACATATACCCGGACTTGTAATTGTGCAGACAAAACTAAGGCATGTATTTACATAAACCAAATGTTTCCTGTAAGATTCATGATAAAATATAACTTAGATATATTATATCAAGTTATGTAACTTGACGATATGTTCGTGGGAAAGATCAATGATAAAACGTATCTAACACGAGTAATTAAACTACGTCATTTAAGGACAATGATAAATGGCACTTCATATAGGGAAATAGTAATACGCCTTGTAACAATAGTGGTAAAATGTAATAGATGTCACCAGAACAGGTATTAAATCTGACTTACTAGGGGCAGTTAAAAGAATGTCGTAAAAAAGAATTAGATCGCTCTTAAGATAATTCAACGCAGACATAACAGTAAACAAAGATTATTCAAAAAAATTACAGCCTATTGGTGTAGTTCACGTTCTTGGACATGTTTTGCAACTTTATCATATCATCACTTTGCTGTTAGGTATGAACAAATTCATTATCTGATAACGGTCTGTCACGAAATATAAAATTCAATAATTCCCGTCATACCTACGCAAATATATTGCCAGACGATATTTTAGTTGTATATGTCATGACAAATAAAATTAAGGGGCCCTTCACATTAGTAGAGGAGACTCTTGTCTAATAATGAATCAATAAAAGGGTTGTTATTAATGATGATGTTACATTTCGTAAGCAAAACGTATTCCTTGCGCTATTTGTAGGTACTGCGTTATTTCAACGCGTCAAACAAGTAAGTATGTACCTATATATCAATAGAAACAACTTGCACCAACAAAGTAATAATTGAATCAAATTGTTCCAACACGAATAAATCATTCACTTCTGCTAATCACTTAGTTCACCGAGAACCGAGAAGTGACAAACCCCTGAATACAAAATGAATACACCAAATAATTACACACTTATTCATATCATGGCGCTCTATTTTATAAGAAAACGGAAACATGACAATTAAAACAGAGACCAGAAATTGTCTATGCGGTTACCTGAAAGTTGTTCAGACGCGTAAAATGACGAGGCTTATTTACGTTTCCGTATTAAACACCGGTCACCTTTCAGAATTGGAAAGGATTAAGGCCAATACATATGTATAATTATACTCGTAAACTAAGGATCTTGTAAAAGAACAAGTTGGTTGGCCGAGCAACCGGTGGACGGACGGTCAAAGACAGCGAGGACGATCGACCCGTGCACCGGTTAAATGGGTCCTCGTTATTGATGGATGAAACTTGCTGAAAAATAATCATGTTACTTTCCTATTAAAAATCCCTCATAACAACGAAAAATACAAATTTGATCTTTTTTTATCATTTTCTACATACTTTATGATCCAACCCCTACTTTGAAAATATGGCAGTAGGTGATACATGTCCATAGCGCGCTATTATGTGACACATTTATTAAAACTGATCAATTGACGCCATCTTGAAAATCATCCTGTCATATTTACCTATACAACTTTTCGCGCCATTTCTCCACTTTTATTCCTAATACTTGATCACTTCCACGATTACTCTCTTGACGTGATTCTTATATTTTATCAATATATGTATATAATAACTTTTTTCAAGCTGCCCTGTTATCTTTCGCATTATCAGTTTATTGATACTCCCCAAGTGTTGCTATCTACACACACCGTAATAACGAGGGCGGTCAGTGCGCAGGTGCGTGACTGATTTTAATCAATTAGACGTTGTGAACTGTCATGGTCATCACAAAAAAGATTGAAATCGTATTTGACATCAGAGCGAACTAAATAACTCATTACATATTAACCTTAGCATATTCAATTATTATGCCGCAAGTTATTGAATGTGCGGCATAATAAATGCCAAGTCTGTAAGGATAGACATATTCAGGAAGTACTAAGTGCTCTTTGCCAACTTCCTAAGTGCCTTGACGTGACGATATACCTAATAATAATAATAATACAACATTACATCAGCGCGATATTAAGTAC
The DNA here is from genome assembly GCA_018246595.1 of Mimoniades nurscia nurscia. Lineage (NCBI taxonomy): Eukaryota > Metazoa > Arthropoda > Insecta > Lepidoptera > Hesperiidae > Mimoniades > Mimoniades nurscia. Next base: position 8,382 of record DWFO01002199.1, on the reverse strand, counting down.
TACATTCTTCGCACCTTTCACTACGATGTAAAACCTTCGCGGTCAATTGCTGTAAGCAAAAGCAGAAAATAAAAAATAAAGAAAAATAAATGTATCTTATTAAAAGTGTACAATTATATTATGAAAACATTACACACAGCAACAGTTACGTTCGAATACTAGGTGTGTCTCGGAATGTTATTATATTATAATATATATGTAAGTAGATATACAGGGTGCTTTAAAGCACCCGGTATCAGTAAGTAGGTAAAGAAAACCGATTAGACAAAGTGATATAACATGAAAACATAAAACTACCGTGTTTATGAATCATACAAGCAACAACTAGTTTGTGGTATGGGCGATGAATAAACGTTCATTCATAGTTATTGCAAATAGTTCCGGATCACTCCTGATATAAACAATACATGTTTAAGTAAATTTCATATTATTATTATTATTATTATACGCCCTGAATCATTGGCGAGGGATATCACAATATTTAAATTGTACTCTGTCATCATGGCAATATGTTTTTATATACATACATACATATGTACATACACACATACATATCTACACGCCAGGTCCCTTACGGGGTAGGCAGGGAGCACCGAGTGCCCAAATATCTCTATGGTCAATTTATTTTATATATCTGAAAAAAAAACACGATCACAACATCCCGATTATATTGCCCCGAAGGGGTACGCAGGGGAGTGTAGTAGGCACTATCACTAAACTTTTCACCAATTATGTTATATGTACTACGTTCTATGGAATAATGATAAAAGTCTATTATTGTTAAATATATGAATATACAATTGTACGCAAATATTTATATACATTATATAGTATAAACAAGAATCAAATATTGTTTTATTTAACTCAATAATAGTGTTAATAAATTATATAGTGCTAATCACGAATATAAAAGACCAACAAATGTAACAAAAGTAATACCTACATAATAGAAATATTACGCCTCAAACAAACTGTTTAACACGTGAATTCGAATGTGTATAATGAAAAAAATAACCAAAATTATTTACAAAATGAATTATTACGAACGAACGAGTTATTCTTATCGCAATACATATTATAATTTTAAGCGGTTACAATTACGTCGGCTACGTAAATCTGTTTTTAAGGTATTTGTGTAGCCGAGACAATCATTTGACTGCCTCGTTGGTCGAGGCAGGTTGGCAGCGAGAGCGAGTGCGACTTCCGTAGGAGAAGTACTGGGTTCAAATCCCTGGTAGTTTACTATTGGATCTTTCTAACTAGAATTTTCAGTGAAAATTTCAGTTGTGGTTCGGTGTGTAGATTTACGCCAGGTGTATGGCAGTAGGCTCACCACCTATTTCATGATGGGTCGTGAGCGTAACTGGTGAAACAGAAGTATACTGCACTCCTCTGTACAGCTCTTCGGAGCTTTCGGGCGTGATGTTACGAGGTACTTATTAATACGTAATATTATAATGACTCATAGACTGATGATGACTTGTGTTACACAATCACCAATACACTAATTATATTGAACACACGAATTCGAACATCCTGAATAACGCTTATCAAATTAATGTATAATTGCGTAAACACGTTACATTTCGATAGAATATTGGAGCGGCCGTCATTAGAGGATTTCGATGAATGTGTACGAGCATCTCGTTGCGAAACGTCTAGTCAAATAGTTCGGTATGGCGCCGTGTAATCAGATGAAAAACCTGCGCGCGTAGGGGCGTTGTTAGTTAATAATAATTAATAATAATATTCGAAAAGTAACGACCGGAGATGTTAGCAGAAGAATGTAGTACGCACCCACGTTTCAACAGTTACGGTTTACGTCCCACTATGGAATAGGTGGTGAGTCCATACATTGGGCACATATCCAGATTCAGAGCCACCATTAGAAAACGTAAGTTAGATAAATCAAATAATAGTGTCCGGCCCGTGATTTGAAGCCAGAACTTCCAATCGGCAGCCGCACTTGTAGCCAACACAACCAACGAAGCAATCATGTGTATTTAAATATACTAAAAGTTATATTTAAAATGCATTAATTAAGTTATTAAAACGTATGTCATATATTCTATTCGATGGAATTCTACTACATACAGCCCATGTTATAAAATGTTATGGTACATTCTCGAACACTCGCCCGCACTAGCGGGCCAGCGATCGGTTATTCCAATTGGCGAACATCAAAGAATTATGTTCTGATGAAGCTCGCTCGCATCAACACACTCCTCGCATGCTACCGCTTCCTACACGACTTCATTTCAAACGAAGACCGCAAGCACAAAATAATAATCTTTGTTTGTCCCTGGTGTAAGTAAATATACTTCAATGCAGATGCGGGACAAACTATGATGCAACCGTAACGGCATTTGTGTTAATATTGTTAAAATGCTAATCATAGGAAATGAAACAAATACAGTAAACTTTTATGTGCATGTCTGTCTTAAACTTCACGCATCAATAGGTATGTATATGCCAAGTACAACAACACTAACGGAAAACGTTCAGTATTTAAAAGAATAGAACAGCGCGAAAGCATGCTGAGTCAAACTATCATCAGATACTGTGGTCAAGTTTTCTTGTAGGCATATTAAAAACGATCTAGAAATAGCTTAACCATTTAATTACCGTCCAAAACTTTATAAAAATAATATTCGGTGAATGGATATGTGTCCGTAACTAGTGATTGTAACGAATGTCATTTTTTGAACATTCGCGAATGCGAATATCAACTACCGACATTCGCAAATGCGAATGCGAATGCAAATATTCCGTTTTTGTAGAAAATCTCATAGAAGAATTTCCTTTTGTTTCTTTACATTGCATTATATATTTTTTGTCTTATAAGTTCTAATAAAAAATAATTGTTAAGCTTGATTGCCCAAAGAAAAGTAAATAAATAATTAAACACTAATGATAAAGTAAAGACTGATTATATGATTACAAGGATAAGTTATTTTTTCTTGTATTAAAAATGTAAGACACGCTTTTTATTTTATTAAAAGAAAGTATTTCATAAAAATATTTTAATTTTATTAACCTTTTTCTGATACTCATATTAGAAAAACATTCGCACAAAATTTTACGAATGCGAATATGCAAAAAAAATTGCGAATATTCACGAATGTAAATGCGAATATTCATTACATCACTATCCGTAACGTAACTTAACGTATTATACTGTTTTTATGTACTAAAACTTTATAAGGTAAGTGACTTAAAAAGTCAGAATCAAGACATCCAATTAAAACAGCACAAATAAATAAATCCAATTTAAAATGACTTAAAAATTATTACCAAAATTACCAACCCAACATGGTAGCGAGCTACAACAGTACGATAATATTTATGATGAATAACAAAAAATTTACTACTGCAGTGAGCAAAAAACCACACCTAACATTACGTGTACATATGTATACTTATATCGTATATAGGTACTTGTACGCAAGTCTGTAGTACATCATTAATATCTAATGATGGTGTAGAGATATTTTTAGTAATCATTACAAATATGCAGTGGGTATCATGCAAATACATACACCGTACTATATCATGAAGTCACGAAAGTACGAACAAATACAAAGTCGACGCAGCAGGAAGAATCAGCGAGTTCCTGATTTAATTCATTTAATGAACGCACTGATGCATTCAATTAATCGCCTTTGGTTTTCTGCGCGCAACGCGGATGTACAAACACAGGTCGCATCTTAACGTCGTCAAATACTTGGCATTGGACAACCACAGCTCGAAGATAACTTAAGCCGTGAGTGGATAAAGGTAACAGACATGTACCGACTTTTTTTTCACTTCATAACATAAATGTTTCGTTAAGTCTTTGCATATATATTTTCCCCTTCGACTTTGCTTGAAATATCTCTTAAAATTACGACAGGTATGGTGGTGTTACGTTCGAGGCGTACGCAGCCATCAAAATATATTAATTACCCATTTCTGTAAATATATGAATTAGTAACATTTCCATCCGCTCATGTCTTCATTGTGTCTTGCAACAATGCGTTCAATATTTCTTTATTAGCCGGAATACGGGCTAATGGCCAACCGTATTCTAATGGATATTGATATTGATAGAATATATAGGTGAATAATAATATTTACGTTGAGATATCTCCACACACGGCTACACGACCTTAAACTAGGCAAAGCCCTGAGCTATGGTTAACGGAGAGTTGTTAAACCATATTCATAGACACCAATATCCTTTTTTACGTGGGCTAGCCATACTGTATTACTTTGTATTGAATACTGTACTAAAGCCATACTCTTAGGTACATACGTATTTAATAGGCGCCTAAATAGATTGCTCATATCACGTACATCGATATCATTAACGAATTAACAAGCTGCAGTCAACATAGCTCGTAACTTGACTTGATATATTTTATGTATATTATAGATAAAAATAACATATTAAATATGAAAATATACTTCTGTAATCTAAAAAACGCTATATTATGGTAGTTAGTTATTTCAAACTTCAGTCACATTACATAAAATGAAAGTATCGTAATATCTTTTCTTTTTGAAACAAGGAACATCGTGTCTAAATAGTAAAACTAAAAAAAAAAAACATCAACAATCCATGCAACAGTTTTTGCGTGCTGTGCGCACCACGGCAGATCCCATCATTTTACATATCTACATAGGAAAATAACAAAACGTAACTAATTTAATTAACCACCCCCTAATGGACTGTGCACGATACGATACGATACGATACGATACGATAATAACAATATTTTTAATAAACATTGTTCTAATCAGGAGGAAATGGATAAACTAAAAGAGCTGGAATAGAATATCAAGATTAGTACAATTTTCAAACGGAAAACTATAATTATCTTTAGCCTTTACAAAGGAAGTTCATTACTGTCAAAGGCATTATCGCAGTTCCTCTCCATAGGATATCTCCGCACTCGGTCATCTGATCCCAAAGTAAGCGTGGCTGATAATTTACATAATGTACGTGTGATGGCTGATAAACTACATATATGTATACATATAAATATATACTTAAATAGATTTTTTTTACATCCAGGCACAACAAATACTTGTGCGCATCACACAAATATTGATTCTGGATGAGAATCGAACCCACGAGCCCTGGGCGAACAGTCAGGTTCACTAACCAGTGCACCAACGAGCCAGTCAAATGTGTTTATTTTCCACGCATATGAAACTCGTAATGAGCTTGATGTAATTGCATGTAGAATAGTTCCGAGGTTTCTTCTGTAGTCTACTCGTAGCTAGGAGTCACGTAAGAGCTAGTGTAGATTTTGGACATTTATTCAATTTACACTTTGGATCGGAGACAGGTGTCGATCGATGTTAATATCAAAGATAAATATTTTAAATACATAAGTATTGATAAAAGTGATAATAAGTATTTACTCGTGCAATGTTATGACGCTTTTAGGATATTAAATTCAATCATCAATGCGGAACGAGATGTTTACTTACAGCAGATTAAATTCTCAATCAAATATAATACGTTATAATAGTCAAATATAAGACTCCCATTCCGCGAACTATTTAAGCATCATTCGCAGTAGTATAATTAAAACTGACAGGAACCGAAGAGCATTGTGTTAAATGTTTGAAATTATACCGCGCTACGGATGAAAAAGCCCCTCATAAACTCTTGGTGACGTTGTGCTTCGCGAAAGCTCCGCTCACAGGTCAAGGCCCACGAGATTGCGGTCAAATCTACACCCGGAAACGTCGATATGCGGTGACATAGATCAGAATGAATCTGAACGCCGTAGAGTTAACGTATCACCGAAACATAGTGATCTTCCACTACGAGAACATAGCGACAAAACTTATTGGAACAACAACAAAGACGATGGAGGATGTAATATAACGTTTTTATAGCGTTTAGTCTTTTAATTACACACCTCGCGAGACTAATAGCACAATAAAAGGATTATAATGTTGTATACCGGATAATAAGTGTAGGTTATGCGACAGACGCGTTGTCGGGGCGGCACGAGAAACAGGCAATAAGATGATTTCGAGCCTTTGTTTCCAACATTACAGTAGTGAACAACAAACAAAAGACCCAAAAACTAGTTTCAATTACAATTGCGAATCTACAATACATCCAAGAATATAAAGATAATTTATAATAAATCTGAATGTTCTCCCTTTAAAGAATAATAAATCAGCATGAAATAAGAACACAACATACTCCAAATACATTTCAAAACAGATTAATAGCGTTCGTTCGATTTGTGTAACACGGTAAATCAAGGTCAATTAAACACAACATTTGTTAAATATTACCGAAGCCAACGATATCGCCTTAATTGAGAACTAGGTCAGGACATAAATGTGATTAAACGAGCGTGTGATTAAACAAGCAAGAATTTTGAATTTAACCCACCCATGAAATATTCAAATCAGAGCGCGGACTTCTCCTTACCATAAATGTGCATTGCATATCACTGCACACATTACATTTTTATATGAAGTTCTATAAGGTGTGTGAAGTATGATAATAGTCATTTGACCAGCAAGGCCCATTATGGTCTTAACCCTTTAAACCTGAGAGAACTGTGTCTAACAGTGAAACAATTAAGAATCTTGAAGATCATGATACAACATACAAACAAACTCGACTTACAGATTTATTCAAGTGGTGTTTGATAGTTATTATAAATATGTATTACATCCAAAAGGAATGAATTAATTAATCAAACAATTTAAATTCGTGATAAATCACGTACAGTCACAAATAAAAACAAAGAATATTCCTTTTCATTCAAACCAAAATCATTTCTGTTGAACTATGACTTAGCTGTTTTGTTAGAGGCGCAAAAGCGGCTAATGTTAAAACACACAAAGCATTGTACATACTCTAGACAGGTATATATGTATATAGACGACTGTGGCTATTATTAACATAGTGACGATATTAAAATAGTCGTTGGACTTCGTTCGAACATCGAATGTTAAGATGAAAAATATACGATTGATAGTTACAGTATTCATATTACTTAATACATAAAGTATTAATTAATGTTAAAGTAATTTTCATAAAGGCATTAAACACTTTGTAACTTTGGAATAAAATAACAAATTTGGAATAAAATTAAATTTCTTCTAGATAAAAAACTTTTTATTCAAAGTGACCGATAAAGGCCCTTGGTGGGCGGTAGAGGGTTTCTGTAGGGCGGTGAACTGTAGTAATATTAATAAAGATGTAAATTTTACCTTTGAAAAATGATAAGTCTCATATGACGCTCTATGTATGTATGTATATTTAGAACAAAGTGATTTCGAATGTTGCTGGATAATAATTGATTCTCAATGTGAGCTGTAAACGAAAAGTTTAAGAATCCACGTTATGGAAAAGTAACACCTGAATTTATAGATATCTAAACACATTACATTGGCCTCAGCAAACACGTTAATTAACTAGACACGGACTTACTTCAACTTCATGGGTCGATCACGGCCACCAAATAAAAATGATTTACTGATATCGCTTGTGGTAAGTCTAACAACCGTAAACTAATTAGATCCAATGTCTCTGACAAACACAACAACAATGACAAGCGTAATCTGGCACGCGTTTCTCTCCAAACAGGAAAATGTTAATAATAAAAAAAACTGTTCGCTTATTACGGTTAAAACTACATACAAATTTACCTAAAGTACAAATTTAACTAAACAATGGCGATCATAAAAACAGAAATGTGGTTTAGAAATGTTGTAAATACTTTGAAATGAAAAAATTAAATTATTTAAATAATAATGTAAAAACCGAAGGCAAATTGTTTGTTCATGAAAATTCCAAAAATATTACCGACTTTTCCACTACACTGTACCTACCTGCTACATTTGTAAGCTTTGTTAGAAATTATAATTGACTATTATTATTAGGTACTAACTAATTCACATTAGGAACATTTCAATGATGATTAGGATAGACAATCAAACTTAGCCATGTTACCACCATTTTTCCCGTTGGGCTTTTTCCCTTTCGTTAAAATAGGATATCATAGGATAATTTCCTTGTGTTCAGTTAATACATAGAAATATTTTAGTATACTGAATTTCAGTTACGATCAGTCGATGTGTTATAAATTGATAGATCGCTAGAATACGTGGGTAACTGAATTAAAAAAGGGGCAATATCATCGTAACCGGAGAGTGATCATCATCAATCTACTGCATGCAGTCCACTGCTGAACATAGGCTTCCCCTGAGGGGTTATGCCCATAACCCCCACGCTGGATATGCGGGTTGGGGGTCGCAAAGCAGTTTCTCGCGCCAGACGTTGCTGCCCAAAGGCGACCAGAGCATTGAGCTATGCCGGATACATAACCAAACTTCGAGCCACCAAAAAAAAAAGCTAAA
>DWFO01002198.1:0-14170 GCA_018246595.1 Mimoniades nurscia nurscia | reverse complement strand
GAGCCCGACATAACCTATCGTCGGCCCCGTGGCGGTAGGCACTCGATCTGAGTTTTCCTGACGAAAAAAAAAAATCTCTCTTGACGGTTAGTTTGGGATCAGATGGCCGTGTGTGGAAATGTCCCGAGATATTTATTATTTATAATATACAAGCACTATATATGATTTCACAGTATGTAGATATTAATGTTCCTTAACAAATAATTTTAAACCCATAGCATCACTAGCTTTGTATATTTTGTATTTAATGAGTACTAAGCCTAATGGGTACTTACTATGAATTGAGTGCTTGTTTATTCTGGGTATCTTGAGCATTATATAAACAAAAAACAAATGTTTAAATATCACTTACCAGTATTCATTGCGATATTTTGTAACACCATAATATTATAAAAAGCTTTTAACATTGAACATCAGAGATCTTTTAATTAAATTCAAGTATTATTTGGGCAGCTCAAGAGGTGCTCAGTATAAATGACGGGACTTTGGGTCATGAGTATAAAAGGGTAACTAGGAGTTCAGAGAATATGGTACAGTATTTTTGATAAATTTCCTACAGAAATATCTTTTATTGATTAATTATATTATTAACAACACTGATACATTTTGTCAGAATCCACTTTTTTTACGAGAGTTTTCGATGATCGATAATCGATTCGACGATGATGATGAAGAGTATCGATATAAAATAAGTAATTCACTTTAGAAAAAATAAATAAGTCAATGCTTATAAATGTTTCACGAATGACATACTCATTGTATTAAAATTTATACCTATTGTTAGAAGCACTTATTTTTAAGATCATTTGTGAAATTATTATTAATCGAGAATTTTATGTTGCGTTTTATTATAAACTTAAAGTAACATCATGCCTGTAATCTCTGAAGAAGTAAGCAGAGGAGTGTAGTACACTCAAACATTTCATCAATTACGTTTACGTCCTACTATGGAATAGTTGGTATTTAGGGGTCTAAACTCTTACAAATTAAATACGCGTGTTTTTTTTTTGACAACTGGTTTTAATCTTAATCTAAATTCAAAATAAATTGACATAGTTGGTACATTACAAAATAATATAATCCTCCTTAATATATGTATATAAACAGGTGCTACAAATAAATAGGTTTTATTCAATTATTTATTCTAAAACAACGTGAACAGTTGGTGAGCCTATTGCCATACACTGGGCAGTACACATTATTATTATTATTACGTATTTGTCCCATGAGGGTTTTCAACTGTAACTTAATTCTATAAGATAACTTCACAGTACAAGATAAATCCAGTCACGACCCATCATGTTTTAAATATACTTGCACCTAGACGAGTTCGTCCTTCGCTAATCTAATTTGCCTCAATTCGGAAGCACCCCAATATCCATTTCCACAGCTAAATACATTTTCGCTCCACAAATTTGAGTAATTGCTGGCTCACATCGTACCGTCGAACGCTGTTACGTCATAGATCCTGTCACGAAGTTCACAATTCTTTTGTAGACACGAGCAAAAAATGATACATTTTATGTGCATATTCATGCGTTGTGTATAATTAAAAAATAAATTTGGATGTGTCCAGGCGGTCGGTAACACGTCGAAAACATATTGTACGCTAAAAGCGAGTGGACATTTTAAAATATAAGTCGCAGTATAAAATGTTTTACGGTTTCACGAATTGGACTTTGTGTATTAGCTTTATATGGCGTTATTTTATTTTATAAAGTCATACTTCAATATATTTTTAATTACAGCCTTACTATAATATATGTACAAACATAATATGTTAGGATCAAAATATTATATATTTTAATTATAGATTATTATTATTATAAAAAAATCTCTGTATATAGGACCTACTAATGTATGTATTTTTAATATATTTACGCACAGTTCTGTGTTTAATTAAACAATGTTGTGTCTTGAAGTGCAGTTACACAAAATTTATATTTATATAGGTATTTATATCTACAATAAACACAAATAATCAAGTTCCTATTTCATATAGGTAAGTACGTTAATGTGTACCTACGTGTTGAAGTCGAGTCATTTCCCGACCGTTTTATTCGTCACAAAACTTTGTAGGTACTTAGTCACTACGCTTTCCACTTTCTTGAAGACCTGGTACGACTCCTTTACACCTTAATTTACCATTAATTCCGTTGTACGAGTAGATATATAAAGTTCAGTTATAATACATTTATATATAGAACAGCCAATATAGAACGGAGAATATAGACTAGAATAGGTAAGATACGACACAACTAATTAATCAATCACCAGGTAATTCTTATACCATGATTTCACTGTAGTTCTGATTGTTTTTATTAGATTTACGTGTATTGTTCGATAAATGTAAGTTAATTAAAGTCTTAATTAATTAAATCTTAATCTAAATAAAATCTAAATTAATTAAAAGGGGGGAGGGGGGATTATATTTCAATACACCGAAAACTCACCACTTATTCCATAGTGGGACGTACACGTAACTGGTGAAACGCAGGAGTGTACTAAATTAATCTGCCTACATTTTCGGGGATTACAGGCGTGATGTTACGTACATTGACGTAATACCTTCTACATCTAGCGCATCGTTATTATCGCAAGGATTATACTCTGATAAGAAGATACTATGATAACTGAAGTCAAAATACAGACCATTATTAACGCACGTATGGTTTTTAATGGACTATAGACGTATAAAATAATCGGTAAAGATAGTTACAGAATGCCCGTCGATTATTACGTCTCTGTATGTATAAAGTTTTTTATGTAACATAGATATTTTCTGCGGAAATTGTTTTCGATCATCCAATATACAGTGCCCTGTGAAATGCTTCTGTTTTCCTAAAGCAATCTATTTTACGTTCCTTCTCTTCAGTGAATAAGGAAGATTACTTTCTTCGCGCGGTTATAAAATGGGTATAATAAAACATTATGCGTCCCTACCGCCAGCGTTTGTGGTTGCACTCCAGTCGAGAAAGGGAGAGGGAGCAAGGCAGCGACACATTGGCGTAACAATAATACGACTACGTGACATTACGTTTGCGGTCGCAACCGGCACGGCAAAGCGTATACCTGAACGCGCTAAGACGTTACACATTGATACATATACAAATATATACCTTATTGTATTTGAATATAGTTCAAATTCGCCCCCAGTTTGGGTTTATATAGCAATTGATACGTACTCTAGCGATGTATTATATCTGTAACTCTCACTTTGATTTTAAGTCTTTTTCCTATGTCAATAGAGTTTAATATCGCGGGAGTATTAATCGACTATTGCTGCTAGTACTTTAGCACTATAATCCGCCAATCGTTGCGGCATGTCTCAATGTCTGCTGCGGCTGTGAGTCGGTGAGATTGTGTGCAATAGTCTTTATGTTCGTGCGTAAGCAAAGTCCCTCCTTAGCTTAGTAACGATATTTGCAAATCTTTAATAATAAATGCGCAATATGCAGAGACACCGGTAAATACATTGTTATCGGTTACCCGCAGCATTTTAATGTTTGTATAATAACCTTTTAGCAAACTTGTTCAATATTAAACATTGTATAAAGAACACGCGATATTAGTATAATCTTTAGAATTGGATAAGTTTAGTCAATTTTACATTTAAGTTATATGTTATACTTTTATTTATTTTATTTTTCTTTGCCTGGTATGGCAACAGGCTCACCATCTATTTCATCGTGGGACTTAAAAATAACTGGTGAAACGAAGGAGTGTTCTACATTCCTCTGCCTATCGCGTCAGGGATTACAGACGTGATATTACATTTTTTCTTATAATTTTATTTTTTAATAATTCTTAATATTGTAATATTCCCTGGGTTTTTAGTATTAAAATATTTTGCTGTAAAAGCCGCGGAAATCATCGTGTGGAATGATACACAACTCAGTTTTTCATAATATTTTCTACTGCGTGAGAATTCTGACAACACGCACTCAATGTGACCGACTATGACCTTAACCCTTCTCATTCGGCGAGTGTATTCGTGTCCAATATTTTATAAGATTTCAGAAATCCAGCACAGAAAATGATCTAAAGTTAGTATCTGCAGTTAGATACTCTCAAAGAAATCGTGACCATATTCTCTATAGATTTCGATTAAAATTGTGTATTTTATATATTGTTTCCTTGTTGTATTTTATCTAATGTTTTACAGTTCCTTTTTAACAGAAATGCTATAAATTTTTTTCTTCGTTTTCATTGATAAACAATATAATACATTTAATTATACCTATAGATAAGCAAATTATTATACTAAGGAAAACAAAAATGCTTAGATTAGCAGAAATGCTCTACAAATTTTTGAATACGGATGTTTCCGTTTTCAAACGAACCACATTCAAAACGTTACTACTAGTGGATACGAATGATAAAATAATCATTTAAAATAGCGAACAGATATAGCGAATAATGATGATGAGCGTATTTCAAATATTTATTAATTACAAATAATAAAAGCGTCGTTCATACGAGAATACCATCTTAATTTTGTATTACAAACATTGCAACACCTCGTCAATCATTTTCATCCCATTATGATTTGTTAGAGTCAACACCATGCAATAAGTAAGTGTAACATTTGTATGTATGTATGTATGTGCCGCTACAAGCATAATTTATTTTTGTTAGTAACGCTTAACTGTAGATACAATACGGTAGAGTATACTTTGTTGTACATAAAAATACGAATGGCAAATTTTAAATGAAAATAACATAGCAGTATGCAATGAAATAACCACATTACAAAAATATCAAATTTTGAGCCACGTATAAATATTGATTAAACACAACTTTATAGCGGACTAATATTTGTGATAGCTTAAAATAAGTGTTTTAGTAGAAATTTTTGGGAGACGAAAGGATCCATTTTAATGTATTCGCCTAACTGTAAGTTCGTTTACTTACATTAGAGGGAGAGCGTGGTTTATTGGATTCGTAGTCGGAAATAGATTTGGAGATAATGCCGCCTAAATTTAAGCATAAAAATTTTGTTAATAAAAGTAATAGATTGAAAAGCTTTGAAATAGCTTAAACTCGTAACATCGTAGTGGACTATCTTGTGGTATAAAATTTGCCTGTGAAATCGGAGGAAACTTTCAACAGCCACACCGGGGGCCTGGGAAAGACACCGAGTTGTGTGCATTTTTTACTAAACCCTTTAGGCGGTTTTTAGTTACACGCATCGATACCCTCCCATTGCGTTGTCCCCAAGAACCATACGTCAGGTATAGACATTTTGTCACATCCGACTCCTTTCGATTCTTATGACGGTTCTTCATTGGATTCTTAAATTCCCGGAATCGCCGGAAGAACGTTTGGAGCTCCTACACTAACCACCCGCGACATCGAAAATCTCCTTGTGGACGCATCTTACCATTGTTAGGAGACACCCTAGCGCTCATTCTAGTTCTTTAAAATCGTTGATTTGGAATCACCCAAGAACAAACAAAGGAGTTATCACCATCATCATCAGTTCGTCTTTATCACCATCAGCCTGTTACCGTTCACTGCGGCGTATAGGCCCTCCAAAAATACACCACTGAGATCCATCTTCAGGTCTTTCCGACGTGACGAAGCGACGATATACGCAAAGTGACTGGCACCGGTTGGATGCACGGGATATACATTACAAATTACTCAAGTCATAAATTTCTACATCAAAATGGTTTTGTGCATTGGTCATGTTTGTATCGGATACTGAAATTATATTGCATAATTCAAAGGGGTAAGAAAAGTAATCTAATAGCGCAAAAGAGACTTGTTTGCTGGAAGTCTAGCAACGGCTCTCGCTATCACCAGCCCTGTATCTGTCTGTCCTTTTAAAGTAAATGTCATTAAACTACTAGAACGCCCTTTTGGGGAAAAAGCCCACGCAACACGCTTGTGTTTTAAGTGAGAATACGAATAATGTAAAATATGTACATATATTTTAAATATCCACAGTATAAAGCCAGTAACAATTTTTGATATTTGTCGTACTTGATATATGTACTTAAAAAATTCAAATACAGTTAAGTTACAGCCACTCTTTAACAATTCTTAAGCACACCGAAATGTGTAAAAATCAATTTATCTGAAAGGATCATGTAAGCTAGCTAGGGTCCGTGTCATACTCGTCCAGGTTATGCGGCTTGCTGTTTCTGCAAATCACTTGCGATATGCTAACACCATAGAGGTGTGAGCGTCGACCCTAAACAATACACCCTTGCGATATGTGAACATGTTAAGATCCCACACGAAACAAATGCGCTTATTGTTTCAAGTCACCCCTATACAGTGCCAGATCATACATATTCTAGCAGCTTAAAGTTGGCAAGATTTAAGTTTTATCGATTTGTATCGAAAGTGCCGCAACATCTTTCAATCTTACGTGAAGTAAGAGAAATATTTCGACTTAGGTAGTTGTTTGTTGCCAATCTCTGTGCACGACTCGAGGTGAATATATTAAATAAGTTCCCAAATCTGTTTTAGAGACTTTCTGTTCTCTCGTTTTGTGTTGTTACTTGTGTTACTTTTACTCTTGCTGCCCCTCGTACTGAATTTATTCAAGTTTAATGCTTTGAAACAAAGTCGCGAAAAGAAGTCGACACGATTTATACTTTGCGTGTCACGTATATTAGAAATCAGTTCTTCAAACAATAAGCTCTTGGGAAATCTTATTTCACGAGTAATAAAAATGCGATATGATTTCTAAAAAGCAACAGCCGTAAATTATGTAACACAAACGAGTTAAAATGTTCAAACGTCTGAGGAGGTATTAAAAAAAATAACATAACAAAGAAGAACGTTCCGAGGTCGTACGTTTATTTTTACGTTTTGTTTATTACAATTAAATATACTATGTGCCCTCATCGGGGTGCTAGAATGTTCTAAGATTAACGGCCTGACCCTCAGTTAAACAATGCTGAGCGCAAGTGCCTTCTTGTCGTGAGAGGACCACAGTTTTCAGTTATGCCCAATCGTCGGCATTGTTCTAACAAGTTTTAAATTAGAGACCTTGTTCAACCCTTCCATATTTGATGAAGACTTAATCACAATCTTCGCTTCAGAATTAATAATGAAAAAGCTTAGATACATAATATATGTTCGTAGGTACATGTATTGACTGATAAAGTAAATGCAACATTGTTAATAAATTATTTAAAAAAAATGTATTTGTATCAGAAATTTCTTGGCTGCTTGTGGTAGTGAAATATTTCTGAATTGTCCCCGGTATACAGGTTTATTAAAAGCTATCACGTTCTATGGGTTATTGAAATTTAAAAAAAAATTCACACTTGTGATCCCCGAAGAGGTAGGCAGAGGAATTTAGAACATTCCCACGTTTCACCAGTTACTTTTACGTCCCACTGTGGAATAGGCGGTGAGCCTATTGCCATTCATCGGGCCCATTGAAATTTGACATTTTATATTTTCTAATTTCGAGTACGTTAATACGATTATTATTCCCTCACTAACGTTATGAAATTTCAGTGAGTTGAGAGGCATTCTGCGCGTAGTTTACACACTTTGATCGCGGAGTATTTGATACGGGTTAAAAATCCACCGAATAGTTTAATTCGTTCAGATTCTTTAATGTTTAAAAAACATACGAATTTGAAAAAAAAATACAATACTAGTAATCAGTTATACATATACACAAAATACTACTGACTTAGTACCCGTAGTTTTTTTCATTATTACGTTCGGAAATATTGCATAATATGAATATGTTACTGTTAAGATTTGTATTTAACTGATAATAGTATTTTAAACCTTACCCAACGGTTATAATAAGCATGTGTCATTTTATTCTTTACATTATTAACAAGATCAATAATTATAAAATATAAGGAGTTCTATTATAAATCATATCAAGACCATTTTATAAAACGAAATAGTGGAAATAACGTACGGAAACTATGTGAATGCAAGATTCATTAGTTATTGAAGAAAAGTATTCCTAATACGCCACTTCTAGTGATGACAGTTTAAAAAGAGTCACTGAAATTGTCTCTTACATTAGTTGAATAGATGTTAACGACGTCCGAGTCGCCGGGGAAATTACGAGTCGGAAAGCACTCACGCTCGCTTCTACGACTTATTCGCTATGATAATTTTGAGAATGTAAATCAAATGTGAAGCTACGAGTATGCTAGGAATTGCAAAAAAATTTCTTTTTAAATCACTACATTTTGCGTTATACTAAAATGTGATCGTCAATGAAAATTAAGGATCAAAGGTAATTCATGCGAATAAAGATGGATGCAGATGCCATAGGAGGCTAAGACTCACGTATCCCGACCAAATAGGTTATATACCAGCTGATGGGGTAGCCTAAACTGTACGAAACCTATGTAAATGTAGCGCCGATGAAGGCCAACGAGGGGGTTTTAGTGAGGTAAAAGTCCCACATAACCCGGTATCTCTTCCAGGGTACCGGGTACCTTATGAAGGTTTTCCCCCCGTAAACAAAAAAAAGGTGTGTCATGTATATTAGACACTCGGTGCTCCCTGGCTTACCCATTATGGACGTGGCGTGAGGATAATATAATA
The DNA here is from genome assembly GCA_018246595.1 of Mimoniades nurscia nurscia. NCBI lineage: Eukaryota > Metazoa > Arthropoda > Insecta > Lepidoptera > Hesperiidae > Mimoniades > Mimoniades nurscia. The sequence continues at coordinate 5,626 of DWFO01002198.1, read as the reverse complement.
GTTTTCAGCTTCAACTTTTAAGTAGTCGCTTATTGTAAGGATAACTTTAAAAATTGTATTGTTGTTACAGACTAAAACTTTGACAGAATTTACTGTTGCTATAGACGAATATTGTAATTACCCTTCAAAATTGTTGATCATTTTCTCCAGAGACGGTAAATTTCATAAGGTAATCTGTTACCTCTAATATCACGATTCTGTTGTAACATTTACTTTGAAAACAGATACTCGATTAAAATAATAGCCTCTCCAGTTAATAAACACCGAACAATTAATAATATTTATAATATTAGCTGCAAAGTTATATTACAAGCGATGTTAAATACAAAAGGTCAAAGGACAAAAAGGTCAAAGGACTTCTAAATTATGGAAATTAAAAAAGAAATCTGATTAATGTTTTTTATGAAAGTACTTAAGATGAGGCTGTGTCTGATATCTCAAAACATTTATTTGTTTGTTTGCTCCCTCACTTGCTCGTTCAATGGTACATTCATTTATACAGGTAGGCTTATCAAAATATATAATATATTATGGATTAGAATCTATAAAACAATCTATATTCTTATTGAGTCCATACATCATTAGGATTTAATAAGAATATAAATTTTACTGTAATCAGTAACATTAACAGTCAGTCATAGATACAAACCTGTCTGTAGTAACGAGTTAGTGATACGAATATCACAACATATTAACAGCCTGTCTGAGTCCAGTGCCAGATATTGATCTCCCATGAGGGATTTTTGCCCATAATTTAGACAACATCAATAGAATAAAATGTAACTGAAATAGATTGGTCGAGAGAAATATCTGTCGCTGCCAGCAATGTTTACTTTTTGCGCAAGTGACTAAGCGTCTCAACTCGGTCCTTCGAGACATCAATATACCTTTGAATAACCTTAAATATCATTTAACGTAAAGGCTATATGAGATTCAGCATATATAAAATGTTTTTTCATTTATATTTTCAATAAAACACTATCCGATACTATGACTGCCTCGTTGATCGTGTCAACACGTGGTATTCTGTGTCACATATATGTTTATTGGCCCGGGTTGAAATCTTAGTCACAGCGTCGAACACAGTAATTAACATTCCTAACCACTACACATAGGCAGTCTGTAAGTTCTAAGCGATAAGAATTCATTAAACGCAAATCACAACAGTTGCATCTATACACTTATATTAGTTTCGAAGTAGCCATTATAAATCGACTGCGATGAAATCCCAACGGGAACAGGGAGGCATGGAGGAGGCAAAGTATTTTCCCTCTGCTACAAGGAAACATAGTGAGTCAATCTGCCCATTACTGTACACTTCGCGTTGACTAGTCGACGATCGTGGCATGCACTTTTGAACTGACGCTGGAAATATTATCACTGAATACAATAAGTCTGAACCCGTTTCGCCGACTCAAAATTAGTTCGAGCGAGTCTCAAGCACGAAGCATACGAAGGTATTTGTGCTGAGGAATGCTAGCGTTGGTAGCATCAAAGCGTTGGTAGCGTTTCCGTTACAAAGACGATAATGTTTGTTCATTGTTAATGTTTGATTACACCGAGAATCGTGTTACAACTGTGATTAATGCGCACTAATTTTATACCCACATATTATATGTATAGAGACAATGTTGAAATTTTAAAGTAATGCGATTTTTAATTAACTACTACATGTAGCTAAATAACCTCGTGTGTTTTAAATAGCTGATCGTCTGGGTGGTGTTGATAGCCTTTTTCAACCCCTCATAATAATAAACATTAATAAGGTAAAGTGTTGAAATACGGGTCTCCTCTCAGAATGTAAAGGCTAGGGCCATAGTCTAGCCATGCTAGCTCCTCGTTGACAGACGTACTCGTAGCTTTAGAGACAAGACATAGAGAATAAATATTTTTTAAGAACTTTTTGATATGTACGTTTCTTTAGGGCGTTTTCCTTCACCGTTATAGCAAATTATATTATATATATTTGAACCCGATTATGAATTATATTATATTTGAACCCGATCTAGCGGAATGAGAGGTCGAGAGGAGTTTGTCTGAAGGGAGATCCATATTCCAACAGCGGAACGATAAAACGGATAGGAAAAAACTTTAACGGGTACCTGTATATTTTTAATGAGTAATGTAATCTTACGTAAATGTCTGAAATAACTTAAGTAAATGTATAGCCAGGAATGAAACTGGGAATATACGAGTAACATATATACATACACTGCGAAAAATATATAAAATACGTAAAAAAATTATAAATATCGTAGTAATATTACAATTTCATATAGAATAAAATTTACTGAATGGGCTACATTACTAAAAGTATGTGAACTTTAAAGTAAATTCACTACATATGTGCATAGGGTATGTATAAAATGTTTTTATATAAGTACATGTGAACAAAGGAAATGTTAACGTATGAGTAACATATTATGTACATATCGTATCATGGCGACGTTAAAGCCCCACAACGCTGCGACATCTCTCCCAAGTAATGTCGCCGCGGTGCGTCGTAATAACGCAAGCAATAGTAATCCACTCTTAAACCGTATAAGCGAGTGTTATTGATTTATTAATAGAATTCGCGAAATGTATTTAAAAAAAATAATTTTACTCAAGAACGCACCCGTTAAGGTACATTAAGAATTTACGCCTCCGTTGCCAATGAATTGCCATTGAATTTTCGGCGTCGCAGATTCTGTCTGCAATATCGCATCTATGAATATAATATAGCTATTCGCTATAACATGTTAACATTCTGAATAGTTGAGGATCAACTTGGACGAAACTGGGAACGGATGGCGTGCCAAACTTCCCAATTTTCGCGGCGGCTCAGACACCAACTCCGTCATAATGTCTTTTAGCCGAACCAATAGATATTTATATGTATGGAATGTAAAATTCTATTTATCTATTTAAATATATGTATACATAATAACACCAGGTAATTTGTTTTTGCATTATAATTGCATGTTTTTTTTTCGGTCTTTTAAATACGGCGTAAAGCAGGATAGTCTTGTGGACTCAAAGCTTTCCCAGTTGTGACAATAAATTTATATATTTCATATGCCCAAGAGTGGGAAATATAGAAGGATCTAACGGTACATAATCAGACATTACAAATATTATTACTGTTGTAATATATCTATATTAATTCATCCAAAAGACTCACCACCTATTTTATAGTTGGACGTGAACGTAACTGGTGAAACGTGGGACTGTACTGCATTCTACTGCCTACGTCTTCGGGGATTACAGGCCTGATCTTACTTGATGTATTGTATTCAATGAGACTAACTTATTGAATTGTACAGAATATTCTCTCTTCTTAACCGTTCCCACATTGCTGAGTATCACGACGCCTTGATATAAAAAATATAATGTTATGAAGATAAATATTCGAAAGAAAATAAAAGGCCAAAAAAAATTACGAGTAAACTGTTGAAATTACCCTTTCAGACGTTATTTAGAAAAAAACGTAATTAAGTCAAATCTCAACAAAGTCATCAAAGTTGCGTTCCCCAGGCCGCACACGAAAAACTATTATCTGGCTGGATTGTACAGCCAAAATAAACACAGTGCCAACTAAATCCCCCTGAGGGCCTAAAACAAATGTTAGTCGCCTGTCACTGTACCTGCGTGATATTTGAAATGTGTGTTTGCCGACTATCCTCGTTCAAATTTTACGCAAAATTCCAACTAACTAGAATGTACAGTTTCAATTTTTAAATGTACGGGTTAAATGTTTAATTTTTTTAAGTAAATACATATTATATGTACATATATGTATGTTCAAGTTCTTTAAATATATAACAACAAGATCTTTTCTGATAAATGAATATGTAAAAGACCTAGTAGCTACCTATTAAAGTTTACATTTGTCCATGGAATGCGTCCATGGAATGCGTCCATGGAATACATCCATAGAATAAAAGGAATGGAGACGCATTTTCGTAACAGTAGTAAGAAACGATTTACTTTTACGTTGTAAAAAATGAAGTTAATGTAATTCAAAGATCTGTAGTAAATAGAACGTGTCCAATCAATCAGTTGAAACGTGACGGCAGTTGGAATCCTATTTGAGGTCTGAGTTATGCATTAGTAGAACCATCGATTAGGTCAGACGCCAATGTTAGGTACATTGGGATACCTATATCAGAACACAAAGTTTATCTTGTGATTATTTTTAATGGACGAGGTTTATTGGATCGCGAGGGTCTGTAGATGTTCAATGTAATGAAGTTTTCAATAAAAATCTACATTTCCAGCGTATTTTTTTAATGAAAATATCATGCTTACTACCGAATTATTTTTTATTATTATTTTTTATTTATTTATTTATTTTATTTTTATTTATTTTTATATTTATTTATTATTATATATATAGATATTTTATTATAGAAATTATAATATATGAATGGTACTCGTATATCCAGTAACGTAAGTAAGTTACCCTATATTTTATCGTTTTAGATTTGTTTCCACTTTTAATACTCTTTTGGAAGCATTCTTTCCGAATTCTTACTCTCGTAAGTGTGTATAATATTATATGAAAATTGTAACGCTTTATTTATTTCCACAACAAAGTGGTGAAATTGTTCTTAAATAGAATCTGCGTTGGTCGGGAAATTAGCTAGATAATCTATTCAGAATATCATTTCCTTTCTTACCCCGTGCTCCGCCTTCGCAGTAAACAGATTTCCTCTCGCTTTCCAGTAAGTGTGGGACTATGGAATATCTATTTCGGAGGGGTGCAACCACCTTGAAAATATTCTATATTTAAAAACAATAAGTTTATTTTTTTTGGTATATAATAAGTTTTTAAACATTACTTATCGCGGTGTTCGTAATAAACTTTAAATATATAAAATCATAATACCCTAAAAATCTTTAAAAGAATCGTTTATTCCGTCTATTCAATATATTTTGAAAAGTTAAAGACGCAATATACAGAGATTGTTCTTTGAATAATGGATATTGACGTGGCTACAATTTGTATTTTACAAGGCACAGACTGAAACTTGTCTAGAATACACTATGCCGCGGGAACTGTTGCCAAATATCGACATTCGCTTTAGACAATTTATTATTGGGTTTTTATTCTCTACACTAAGTATTATTGGAAATGTTCACTTATTACAATAAAATATCACGTATATCATGAAAGGTCTGTCTGCTATGTTACAATAGATTTACAATCACGCAAAGTTTCACGCACATTATATGTTTGCAAGTCAGATGTTGTTGCAAGTTAATGTTGTACAAGCACTGTCCGAGGCCACAGTAAAAGTAGAACAGTAGAATACTTCTGAGTATACATTAGGAAGTGTTCTTTGATTTGGTATTATATAACGCTTTTTAATACATTTAAGTAGGTACATACACAGAATTTACAACTCTGTGTTTTAACTGGCCCGTTGGTGCAGTGGTTAGTAAACCTGACTGTTGCGCCGCAGGTCGTGGGTTCGATTCCCACCTAGAATACATATTTGTCTCTGATGTACGTTTACATCTCATTAGGAAAAGCTAATTTGTGGCCGTTCCTAGTTAAAACACAATTTGGGCTATGTTGATCATACATAGTTATAGCCTTTCTTTTATTTTTATGTACATACATAATATTTTCATAAATGTA
>DWFO01002197.1:0-14172 GCA_018246595.1 Mimoniades nurscia nurscia | reverse complement strand
CGGGAATCGAACCCGGGACCTCCCGATCGGCAGTCGCACGTGCAACAAATACGACCAACGAGGCAGTCAGCAGATACAGTTAAAATTGTATTAATAAATGTAAGTACCTACTGTACTTAAAAATACCTCCTAATACATATTTCAATAACAAAATTAATTTTCCTTTTACGTCTTCTTCCGAAACGCGTTATCACTTCATCTACTTCAACGGATACGTTTTTATGGACGTGGACCCAGCCCAGGAGGGGGTCGTGACCCCCACGACCTCCCCCTGGATCCGCCCTTGACGCTACCACAGCCAGTCGCTTGACGTGGTCGGCTGTATGCTACGTCCGCCGCAAACAGCGAGGGCCGCACGAGACTATGCGCCGCAGGCCGCAGGTGAAGTACTCACCTAAGTAAATGCTTACGTAGTGTCTCTAAATTTGTTAATTACTGATTTCGCCGGATTTTTTATTTTGCGAACTTCAAAAATAACACTTTTAGTCGTAATTATCATTCCACAAATAATTAATCACGTTGTCAAATGATTGCATTGCGTTCTCTAAAGTAATTAAATACAAAAAACAATACTAATTTTATTGTCTTCAATGTAGATAAAATCTTTTATATGCAAAATAAAACCTCAAGTAAAATAAAACCTCAGTAAATGAAACCTCAGTGACAGCCACAAGGAACATTATTAAGTGTCTTTATGTATTTGGGTAGTTATGTTACCTTTTAGGATATTTTGGGCAGAAAGTAAACGTAAATGATGGTTTATTAGCGCCGAAAGGCTGCTTCCTGGCGAGGGACTTTTGAGTGATCTGAACCTCAAGATATCTATAATTTTATTTGGGTCGATAATACAGCAATCTAATTTCTATTGACGTCACGAATTCACTTGGAAAATATTTTGGATCCATTCTATCCATCAACCTTTGGAAGTCTACTGTTGTACATATACCTCCCCAAATCAGTGCCTCTTTGGCCGGGCATAAGAACAGTAGGACTTAGTCCTCCACACTCGCACTAAATACATTTTCGTAAATTCCAGATAAACGTTAATCATAAATAAACGTTAATAATAAATTCCAGATAACGCTGAACGTACTCTGCGGAGCCACAGCATGGAGCGGATACGATGCAAGAAAACCAACGTGATTATGTTTGTGCTCGAATCAAAGGCGAATTGCAGAATTAAAAAAACATTATTATACATTATACAATACAAACATTAGCCGTAACAATACCACTCGAAAGTTCCATCGTTAGCATAAATCCGGTCCGCTCCACGTACGTACATTCGGCCACACAAATGATACGTAATTAAAATAATTTATTACCATCAAATCAAATCAAATCAAATCTCATTTATTCAAAATTGATTCATTAGAACACTTGTACGTCAAAATGATTCTAGGTCAGTGAATATGATGACAGTTTTAGTTTTCAGCTATAGATGTCATCTTCTCTGTATTTAAAGCATTGCATTAGTATTACCTTTTAAATTTCACTTCCAATTTCTCACAAGTTACAATACGTATATCTTATCTTATTCCTACCACAGCTCATGTTGTTATACCATAGCTCACTGGTCAATATTGAACATTGGATCACCTTCGTTTAACTCGCAAAATGTTCGTCTAATCGATAGCCAAACGAAACGGCGACAACATTCCGCCGCATCCGCCGACGAAAGCGAGCTGCAAATAAAAAACAGAAACGTTCGAGTGTTTCCGAATGAAGACAAATTGTCGGTAGCTGAGCGGCTTTTGCGAGTTTGTGCTTAAATTTTGCTATTTGAACCAGTTCCCGGAAATGTAGTTTTCTGTAATCATGTTTCGTAGCGTTAATGAAAAGAACGTGGAACTATCCATCAGAAATTAAACTATTGGATGCTATTCGAAATGAACTAGACATTCATCATGTAACAGTCACTGACTTATTTAGCTACTGTTTATCGATTTCTCCACAATCGCCGACTTAATAGTTAGTATCATTTTTTACCCTGTGATCTCTGATAAGTTACTTTAAATCGTTTTATTTTTAATCAGTCCACCCCGGAGGCTGAAGTGTGCTCTCGTTGTATAATTATGATGTAATGTAACAAACTATTTGCGTGCACGACTGTACGTCTTCAATGACTCGACTACTTAAAATATTGTAATGAAATGTAATGTTTCCGTCGCTACGCCATCGAACAATAATCTTCTAAAAGGCATTATGGAGCCCCTTCCACCCAAAAAAGGAATATTTCGCAACTTTGGAAATACATTATATTGGACGGCAACAGAGTTTTTTTGATATAATTGAATGAAATGTTTACTTTATGAAGACCTTTTTCAGTCGAACTGGAATATGTTGCTGTCGTGGAGCTCATTATAACTTTATATCTTCAGGGGGCAGAATACACTTTGATTAACTTTAAAATGTTGTGTACATTATCATATCAAACATTTTTTCTTTCGATATAAATATTAGACGACGGAGATGTTTTTTTTTAAATCGGAGCAGGTGCTCCGTTTCGTAAATCTGGTAAGTACAGTAGGTACTGTACGTACCAGATTTACGAAATTAAATTCCACAGTACGTACGAACAAAATAGGACGAGATGTAAAGTTAAACAATTTGAGTCACAGCGTGCCTACTGTGAACGGAAAGGTCCGGTCTCTCTGAAACATCGGTGCTCTTCTAAAGGTAATACCCAATTTGTTTTTGTTTCTATTACCTATAGCGTAGCTCGACTCGCGGCCGCACCAACAGGGGCTACTGCTGGAGAATGAGTCACATCTGTCAGTTCGTGACCGCGCCGCTGATGGATTTAGTTCAGGGCCAATAAGTCATACGTGAACGATCTACTTTATATCACAAAGGCGAAGTAAAATTAAACAATATGACATGAGACATAAGGTCACGCCTACATTTTTCCAAAGGGGTTGGCATATCAGCGGAGCACTGCCACTTTTTACCAATCATCATTATACGTCTCATGCAATAGGCCCATAATTTCCATGCGACGGGCTCATTCAAACACCATACTTCGTTATAGTTTTTTCCAATGCTCTTATCATTTGACTGTTGGACCCACGTTTCCTCTCAGTATAAGAGGGCTAAGGCCGTCCTCCGCGGCGCTGCCAAGTGATTCCACGATAATAGTCACTCCTAAGTAACTCTCTCCTAAGCCTCGCTTACGCATTTACTTATGCCTAAATGACTTGTGTGTTGTCCAAACGTCTGGGCATCTGTGCCTATCGTTATAACAATCATATAGTGTTCATTGCGGCAATCAGCTCGCAATAACCAGTCGTAAAGTAAATATTCACTTATTGATGCGCCGTTGGAAGACCAATACATGTTTAAAGAAGCGTAATTAATACCCACCTCGCGGACACTTGTAAAATTACTAGTGAAATATTCGCTTGAAAATATAGGTTGTAAGTTGTCGGGCAACTTGTTTGATATCAAGTGGGATGCAGACGTGCAGACGTCGGCGATGTACCCGCGCTATATGTAGTATATCCACCATGGAAAGACTGTTTACTGAACATGACCACCTCGATCCTCAAGTGTCATTTACCAATTTCGAACAGAAAGACTAACTTTATCTTAATGTTCTTTACAATCCATTGTAACTACACTTCGTGCATCTAACAGTCCTATTCCCACAGCCAGTCGGATTGCTGTCTGCTCGACACGAGCAACGACTCGAGTCAATCACTTCATAATCCTCTTTCATGCCATACATATTGACAACAAATAATTGTAGTTTGTACAAACTAATATTCAGCGGTCAGTTTCCACACGACACGCCACAATGATTTATTACAGGCGCGCACACGTCCCGCGCCTCGGCCCGCGGCGGCGCGCGCCCCGACACATTCACTAATATTGTTGTTATCCATGAGGTACCCGCTAGGAAGTCAATGTCACGCGACGCCACCTACGGCAGACGATACATTGCTTCAAGTAGACCATATCTATTGTTATCATCAGGTCGGAACAACAACAACAACAACAAGAAAAGCGTCAGTACCTGTTTGGTACCCACATTACGATATATTGGATGAGTTAACTGCTTTGCGACAATGTATGTTCTTTTTACACGCAATCATGGACACAATGGGTATAAAGCATCTGAAGTATTCCAATCGATATTGGAATTAAATCTCCTTTCTTTTCGTATTATAGACCAAGTATAAGACGCGCGCACGGATTGGAATAGGATGTGTTCGAACTACGAGCTAACATTTTTCCGTACCGACACCAGTGTGACCATAGACGAGCTATACTGCGCTATAAAAAGAGACAGAAAATAGACAAACTACAAAGTACATGGCAATAATACTGTAGTTCTACATTTAGGCTCACGCTATAAACAGTTAAACCGTATACATATGTAGCCATGTAGAAAAATACAAATGCAACATATTGTTGGTTTTTATTATTACTTAAGAGTAAATTAATTACTTCGCTGCGGGCGAATGTTACATAAATAGACAACGCAGAGTTAAAACCCCATTCGTGAGTCTCTGGATCGACGTACTCTTTTTGAAGTGATAACTTCTTATATGGAAGAGTAAACCGCTTCGTTACTTAACGCTGTAAGGCGCCCGTTTGTCTGGCTTTCCTTTCTCTTTCTCTAACCCACAGCCCTAGCCGTATTTCAACTGGTCCCTCCTCTAACCAGCCAGCACCTTTCTCTCTCTCTGTTTTAAGTATTTAAACGTTCAATATTTATTTACAGATCATTATTTGAGCGCTGTTTAAATGGAATAGTTGCAGACACACACATACCTACACAAAATTCTAATTTATATGTTCAAGAATTTTATTGTAACTACTCGTAAGAACGTAACATCATGCCTGTCATCCCTGAAGAGGTAGACAGAGGAATGTAAAACACTCCCACGTTTCACCAGTTACGTTTACGTCCCTCTATGGAATAGGTGGTGAGCTTATTGCCATACACCGCGCACATATCCAGACTCCGAGCTTCTGTCGAATGTCCCGAGACGCACACTTTTTTTTAAATTACAAAACTGTCTTCAATATACAGACAAACCTTATTCATAATTGTGTTATGTAAAAGACTAATATGTATGTAGGTATTGTAGGCGGTGGCTCAAAACTGTCGATGACTCAAACATCACAAAACAATTACACGCGACACCACGATTTATACCCACATTAATAACCAAGTAATTACACAACGACTGCTTGCTGTTACACACACCTTTATCAAACTGACGGTTAAGTGCAAATTCGCTTGCTAAAACGCAATCAGTATATTTGTCACGCGATGTAAAATTTTCATATGCGAATTTGAGCCATACACAGCGTATGTAAAGTTACAATTACAATACACAGTAGTCGCAACATTGTATTTAATACAGAACAAACATGACGCAAAAATGTTTTCTTTTTCATTTTAGCAAAGAAATCGTTTAACACACACATACACACCACAACGTCTACACAGCAATGGCATCACTCATGGAAAAGGAACGACGCTGGCAATGAGGCAGCTGGCAGTTACTTCATACATCAAGCATTCTCATAGCCGAGCATCGACGACACGACGCGTCGTAGGAATGAACGAACGCCTTTGAGTAATATATTAAGACCTTGTCTTATTGTTATTTTATCGCCAGGCCGATTTCCTTCCCGGGCAGGCATGCAGCACGAAGGCAAAATATCTCTATCATACAGGTAAGCATAAGAATGACTGTGTCATGTTTCCGGTCACTTATAACCTGGAACTCTTCAAAGCAAATTCACCTTAGGGTGCACCTGCGCGTCCCAAGAGGTGGTATCCATGCTAAGAGCTAGACTATCACATAATATAACAAATGGCTTATCACATAACATAAGTTATGACTAAAAAAAGTCACGACATCTCTATGTTCGCGCGTACCTTGTAATTACTTGTAATCAACCTGGTTCCGTTGTACACTGCGGGAGCGCAGATGTACATTGTTGTTTCTGTTTAGCTGTAGTTTTGCATCTGTCACTGCACTGAAACTCTGCATTCATCGGGTTAGTAGCTAAGCACGGACAAGAAGTAGTACAGTAGTCCTTTATAAACCCCGGTGGATACAAACACATACTTTTATTATTACTCATTATTGTAGACGTTGCAGAAATATGGGGCAGCAAATTAAAATCTAGCGGTTCTATCAGTGTCTAGTGGTTTGCTTCAGACAACGCAATAATGCTTAAAGGTAATAAAACGTGCAAAGTGCGCCTGGCATGTGATACAGAACTGTGGAGGTGGTATTGCAATCATTTGAGGTAGTACAACGTATAGGCAGGACGGGTCAGTCCAAATTGCAAGTCATGGGCCGTGACTCGATTTTCGACTTTCTATAATATACAAACAAAGTTGGACAAACTCTTTCTCATCACAAATGAAACTCTGCTCGTTCGTTGCGGCGTTCGATCGGTTTAGCTAGTTTTAGTTTCGGTTTAGCCTAAGTACAACTTGTTACAAGCCAAATCGTAGTAAGTCATATAAAAAAAATATTTTATAGTATAAATATAATTATCGCCATCTTCAAACCGTTCAAGCTGCCACTGCCGGAAACGGCTCTCCTCTGAAAAGTGTAGGATGAATAGGTACTTTCTGCCGTACGGATTGTACACATTTCCAGCGGAGTGCAGGCGGTCGGAGCGTAGAGGTTCACTGTGGAGCAGCGACGGCGGTCGACACAAAGGCACACTCCACGGGGAGGGAGTCGCGAGACAGACGCGCCACACACATACAGGCGCTTGTGTTATACCCATCTAAAGGTTTGGTTGCGATCTAGTAAATGCTCTATAGTAACATATAAACTGCTATTTTTGTCCAGACTACGTTGCCAGGAAGCTTACGTATAACTCTACTCCAAGGATGTATTAATTACATATAAATTATAACCCAGACTGCCTCGTTCAAATCGCTGGTCAGGCAATATCAGATTTCTAGTGGTGGCTCGGAGTCTGGATATGTGCCCGGTGTATAGCAATAGGCTCACCACCTATTCCATAATAGAATGTAAACGTTACTGGTGAAACGTGTGCGTGTGCTGCATTCCTCTGCCTACCTGTTCGGGAATTACCGACGTTATATTACGCAAATTATAACCTTTGATTTTGTTCTTATGTTCGACATATTGCATTAATTGTTTACTCGTAACAAAGTAGAGGTCATGATAGGACTTCAACAAAGAAATATCGCCAGCATATTTTATGTAACATGTAGTCCAGCACTAAATTTCTAACTACATACAGCCCCCGCCGAGCTCGCACCAGCCAGCTCGGAGTTCACCGGCTACGCCAGAGTCCTGCCACTCTTACCTGCTTTGAATGATTGCGAAGGTGTTACAGCCCGCTATTGAGCTAATAATAATAATTCAATATTCAATATTCAATTCAATATATATTTATTTGTGAATATAGGTCAAGTAGGTCTTAAATGCTAATTCCAGTACACTATATTTCACCCTCTAGGGTACACAAATATTTCAGTCAGAATTTAATTAAAAATTATTTACAAAATTTGAAAAAAAAAAGAAATACATCAAATCATAATACTATATCGTCCTATAAAAATTCGTTAATTGAATAGTAACATTTATCTATCAATAAAGACTTGAATTCTTGTTTTAACTTTTGAATGCTGGCCATTTCTCGCAATGGAGTGGGCACTTTATTGTAAATCTTAGGCGCCATTCCGAAAACGCTTTTCCTAAGAAACGCTGTCTTTGATGGAATGGCTGATAATTTTGTTCTTTGCCGTTTACTATTTAGGTAGTCACTGAACAGATCAGGGTTAGTTTTAATAAATATCATGATTTCCAAAATGTAAAGAGCGGGTAGAGTCAATATTTTATACTTTTTAAATAGCGGCTTACAGCTTTCACTACTAGGTACTCTTGCTATAGCACGAATACACTTTTTTTGTGTTTTGAAAAGTTCTTCACGTCTTGAGCAGTTTCCCCAAAACATAATGCCATAACGTATAGTTGCGGATACAACACCATGATATACCGTTAAAAGCGCTTGCTGGTTAACTTTTTTGGATAAGATGTATAAGGCATAAGAAAATTGATTAAGTTTTTTGCAGACGTGATCTGCATGCGTTTTCCAACTTATATCACTATCAATATAAAGGCCCAAGAATTTAGTAGAATTTGTTTCTTTTATTGGCTCTTCATTATACTTAATATCAAGTGGACTCAGAAGGCTCTTTCGTTGTTGAAAATTCATGAACTGTGTCTTTTTTATATTAATAATTAAGTTATTTGATTCTAGCCATCTAATAATAGTATTTAAATTATCATTTACTTCCATTTCTATATTTTTTATGTCATTACAAGTAAAAACAACAGAGCTATCATCAGCGAAAAGTGTCATAGGGTATGTAATACAGTTTGGCAGGTCATTAATGTAAACTAAGAACAGCAGAGGGCCTAGTACGCTTCCTTGTGGAACCCCAAACTTTGGTATACGAGGATGAGATGTGTGTATAATTTCATTTTTAGTTATTGTACAAACGCGCGGTATTTGTGTTATTTGAATTCTATTAGTTAAAAAAGATTTTATTAAATTAAGCGTTTCTCCGCGCACCCCATATTTAAATAGTTTACTCAAAAGTAAATCATGCCGTACAAAATCGAATGCTTTCGTTATATCCATGTAAAGTCCTGTTACTGGCATTCTTTTATCCACCCTTAATGTAACTTTATGTAAAAAATCATAAATGGCTACATTGATAGATTTGTTTCTGCGAAAACCTTTCTGCTCCTTCGCGAAAATATTAAAATTTTCAAAATATGTATATAAATTATTGTAAATAACCTTTTCTATAATTTTAGAGAAAATTGAGATTAGTGCAATCGGGCGGTAACAAGTCATATCCTCTTTATCACCGTTTTTAAAAAGTGGTTTTATGATAGCTATTTTTAAAGCATCAGGAAATATTCCATTTTCTACGCAAAGATTAACTATATGACTTAATATAGGAGATATTAAATGCGCAACGTATTTTATTACCTTAGTTGATACATCGTCATAGCCAGTACTGCTTGTATTTTTTAAAGATTTTATTATGAAAAGAATGTCGTTTGGTGAAGTATATTTAAAAAAGAACGAATTATAATTATTATATGTCAGAGTTTTGCTATAAGTCACGTCATTGTTATCTTTTAATAAATAAACTTGATCAATGTAAAAATCGTTGAAAGCTTGCGCAATGTCATATGGTTCAGTTATAAGTGATAGGTTGTTTTTTATTTGTTTTATATAATCTTTAGGCTTGCTTTTTTTATAACCATTTACAACTTTCCAAGTTGCTTTTGCTTTATTTGTGGCTAAGTTAATGAAGTGATCATTTTGTGCTTTTTGTGTAAGTTTAATTACTTGTTTCAATCTGTACGAGTAACACTTTAAAATATTTTTATTGGTGTTATTAGGACTTGTTCTGTATATCCATAAGAGATGCCGTTTACGTTTACAGCAGATTCGTATACCTTTGGTTATCCACTTTCGCTTGTTATTTACTAAAATCTTTTTACGAATTACGGGAAAACACAAATTATAGAATAACTTAAATTCATTATAAAAAGCAAAGAATGCATCATTACATGTGGTGCTGTTATAAACATCAGCAAATTTTATACATTCTAAACAATTCTTAAATTTTTCTAAATTCTCTGCGGAATAGTTACGCTGTCTTGAATACCAAAATTTTAATGTACAAATCGCATTAACAGGAATTATTAGGAGCTGAGCCGTGTGGTCAGATATGCCTAGATCTATGATAGCACTTTTCTTATTCCTACCAAAATTGTGTATAATATTATCAATACAAGTAGCGCTACAAATTCGAGTTGGTTGGTCAAATTCTAGATTCAAGTTAAAACTATGAGTTATCTGTATAAATTGTAGAGAATATCTATTTATTCTGCTAATGTCAATATTAAAGTCGCCACAAATAATTATTTTTTTATTAGTTTTGTAACATATTTGGCTTAAAAATATTTCTAGTTTATTAAAGAATAATTCATAATACTGGCTGGTGTTTTTTGGACTTCTATAAATGCAAACAATTATAAGATGATGATCCAAAAGCTCAATGGCACAGCATTCAAAAACATTGGAAGTTGATAAATTGTTCATATTTTTCAATTCATGATAGTTATAACCATTTTTTAACAATATGCAACATCCACCGTTACGACTATCTCTAGCATGAAATGTTGCTAATTCATACATTGGTATATTTAGGAGTTCGGTATCAGTAAAAACCATGTTATGTTCTGTTATACATAAAATGTCTATTGACGAGTATTTCTTTATCAAATCATTTAAATGAACAATTAAAAGATCGGCTTTAGTCAACAGTCCATTGATATTTTGATGTAATATGACTATGTTATTATACACGAAAAAACTCATTTACATTATTACTATTCGTTTGAGTATCATTGGAAATAATTAGATTTGAGGAGCTATTTTTTTTATCGCTACTCAAGTTCTCTGTCTGAGTAGATTTGTCAAATCGCTTGGTTGAATAGTTTATCAAAACTCTTTTATTATTCGTTGAGTGGTATTCATTTATTTTTTGCTGATAGTCATTTCTCAAAATCTCTTTTAAAAGAGAACGACTGATAAATATTGAATAAAAAGATTTTCGAGGTATAAAACAATCAAAACCCAAAGCAACAAATTGAGAATTTACATTACGTTGACAAATAAATCTGAGTTCATAATTTAATTTTTTTTCATTTAACAACTTATTGTAGGGAATTTCACAAATAAGAACGTTAGTGTTTTTTATACCACTTAACCACGTTTCGATATTATACCTAAATTCAATTGGATTTTTATCATTGACTCCTCCCATTAGAATAACATAGTCCGTGCTATTTAGCGATAACAGTTCTTCTTTATAAGAAGAAATAAGGTCATAAATTTTAGCTCCCGGCTTCCAGAGACAAGTGACTAAAAATGCTTCTCCTACGAGGTTCTGGAGGTGATGACGAACTCCACTTCCTTGTTGATCCGCAATTATTATTATTTTCCGTCTGCATTTGTTTAATTTAATACGTTTTACGTCATAGCATTTTTCTGTTACTTGTCTTGACAGGGTATTTGGGTAGAGACTGATGTGACAGATTTGTTGCATACCATAGCGCTTTGTGAGACTATTAAATTATGTTTGACTATTATGTATGACTATTAATATACTAGGCGAACTACTCTTAGAAAGGCTTTTTTTGACCTTGCTTATAACAGGAGACGAAGCATTTTTTAAAGAGCTCTCAGATATACCCAGTCTTGTCAAAATGTTTAACGTTTTTTCTTTTTGAGATATGGTTTTCTTTAATTGTGCATTTTCTAGTGATAATTTCTCAATTTCTACATTGGCAGATTCTAGTTGCAATGTTTGGTTACTTATTCGTTCTTGCAGATTCTTTATAAAATCAGGAACCTAACTTCCTGTCATGTTTTACTGCTGGGCTGTGGCCATAAACTTCTTACATCCCATGATGTCCTTCATGTAGCGCGCTACAAGGCAAAACCTTTCAGTTTACGTAATTTTCTACGTATGTGCAGCTGCGCGGCTCTTTAAATTGTTTAATAAGCGAATAAACAAGCGAGCGCGCCACGTTCCCATACATGCAAACACTATCAAGCGTGTGCCAACGTGCATTCATGACCGATACGACCACTGTAATGATTCGTACCATGTACCAGTCGACGAATTTTAAAGTGAAACAGGAGCCAAGCGAGTGCCAAGTGAATAAAGCAACGAGATATCAAAGAGATCCGCACAAAGCGCAAATATTGACCTAATAAACGAAAGATAAGAGATATACATATGTAGGTAGTGTATTAGATGATAATAATTATTACACAACAGTTCAAAGTAGCTCCGTATCTCATGTAACATCCGCCAAATAAATCTATGGTAAATATGAATTAAATTAAGAAACTGAATTCCGAAGTCAGGTTCAGATAGCACGTTTCGCATTTGGGAAGTTCAACGGCCCGCGCGGCGCCGCCCGGTTTGACCGGTCCTCGCACGACGCCGCTCGGCGCGGCGGCGGTTAGTCGGTACCTATTCATTCATCGTCCCATCTCTGCATTACATTAAAGCGTACTCACTTACGATGTCGTTAGCTATCCTATGGTTTAATTGTTACATCCTTTGTGCTCCTACTACAAAGTACGTGGATCGAGCGCCAGTCGATTCATCGTCACACAGCGATACGAAATGCGATGCGAACCTCTAAAGATGTCCAATTCCATATTTCGACTTACTGATAGCAACTTCGAATATTTTTTGTTAAAGTTTTTTTTAAAATGTAGTGGTTTCATTATCTTATTATATGCTATAAAAATTAATCTCTATTTCCCTCAGTCCTCGCATCACGCGTGAATGGATAACCCGATTAGCTAATTTTGATCTGGAAATATTATTGGAAGTTCAGGGAAGATGTAAGCGATGAGAAACATGAGGAAAATTTTCCAATAAAAAAATTATGAAACAAAAATCACGGTCAAAAATTGCGCGTCATCTGCTGGAAACGTGAAGGAGTAGCCATTTATGCATATTAATTTTGATGGATAAAATATTATGAAAGAAAAATAATGTTTCCGAAATGTTCCTTGATTAAGTATTCTAAAAATTGTAATAAAAAACAATATACCATATGACAATTAGACATATTTATTGATTGTCAAATAGAGAAAAAATAAAAAACAAAGCACCGCGTACCAGCAAGATATGATCATGACTACAGAGTCGTGTTTAGAGCGGATGATCGACCGGCTGGAATACACGAACGCACAGTTATAGAAACAAGGAAAGTTGCAACTCTGAACGTTGGTGAAAATTTGAAAACACCCGATATTATGCTTGCACGGCGAGGCAACGGAATATTGAGAGTCACTTAACTGATGAAGACCGAGAAATAGCACGAGAAGAGCGCCGCGATGGTAGGGCACAAAGTAAGGCGCTCCTTCGTGCTTCTCAAACACAAAAGCAGCCCGGAGAACGCCTGGATTAGGAACGAGAAGTCGTCAGGTATAGACCAACAACGAGATAATCTGCGAAGTGTAGAAAGAAATGCCTCAAGTGTTCATTTGTATCTAGCAGCGTTTCTATATGACTACAGCTGGCATCATTTCGTTCGCATTGGTCCAATGGACGCTGTATGCGAGCATTGTGCCGCATTGCAGTTCGCTGGATAAATGCCTGAGTTGCAACGCCTTAATGGCAAAGTGAAATTGCCATTATTAGATTTGTCATCGGAGACATTGTATTCCTTGCTTCGTGGCGAAACACCAGAATCACATTTTCTAGCGAAGACTAAAATTACAATGGATGTTCATAAATGACTTCGTTTGGGGCGGAATTTATCGAAGAACATAGATGTCGCCGAGTCAGCTAGTAACTTAAAAAAAGTCGAGTATGCTTTGTGTTACGGGGAAGAATGTAGGAAAAGTGTCTCATGCCATTTTACCCGTTTGATTACAACATACATATTGGCTTTTTCCAGACACTTCCATATTATATACTTTCATAACTGATTCCTTTAATCGTAGGTGCGTTAATTACTTAATTACAAAGATAACAGTGACGTTCCTGTATCAAAATAATATATAATTTCAACGAAGATAACGAATGCGACTTGCAGGGTTGGTACAAGCAATGGTTAGGTAACTAAAACGGACTGCCAAAAAGTAGTTTTTAGAATAATGGTCTCACCCGCGGTACTGGGCGGCCGGTACAATACAAACAATTTTAAATTTGGCTTATACGCGAAACCAGGTTATAGCTGAAATATTATATGTCGGTTATATATATACGTCGGTTATTCTGCGCAGACTGTCTTTTATTTCACTGATTTTTTTTTTACATATTGACACAGACATATTTACATGCAGGTTACAACAATAGCCTATAGGAGTTCAAAGATATTAAAAAGATACGACCTGAAAATATGATAATAGGTCTTTACCTATGAAATTGCCGTTTTTCATGAAATAAATCAAGCGTATTTTTCCTATTTTTTATTTCTATTAATCAAAGTAATCACCCATGCAATCAATGCGTCTTTGCCAGCGCATTGGTAACTTATTGATGCTCTTCTTGAAAAATCAGTTGGACGGGAGGCAACAAATTCTTCAAAGGCATTTTGT
>DWFO01002196.1:0-14176 GCA_018246595.1 Mimoniades nurscia nurscia | reverse complement strand
CCAGGCGTGAATACGTTGATAAGTCGAGTTGCATAAAAAAAAATTCTTTTTTTTATTCTACGATAGCCATTAAATTGCCGTATTTATCGGGTGAATTAATGACTAAGTTGCTGGGTCCGTTCTATCGCACGCAACAAACTTGTAAATTTTTGAATAACCACGATTTACTGCCCTGGCTGCCCTGAAACATGTCTATTTTCGACTTGTCAACTTATTCACGCCTGGTACGGATATAAGTTATATATAACACAACACATTCCACACATACACGCCTCAAATGACAAAAGTTCAATTCTGAATAAAATAAATCAAACAGCGTTTAATTAAGTCACTTTATTTATCAAACCACATAAGATGACAGACGTGAACCTCATCTATGGACAATTTGGTTTAGCTTCTAAACGCTCGATTCATACAAAAAGTATTCAAACTACTTAGGCTTATAGTAGGATACATCACTTGACCAACGACCCTCGCCAATACCGGAAACGGACTCGCGTATCACTTTTGGAAATATACATTTTCATTCAACAATAATACTAAGTTTCACATGAAACGAGGATAAAGAACAATTTATTTTATTATACATATATATTTATTATTTTATTATAGACGATTATTTAAATATGCACATTTCAACTGACATATGGAAATAGAATATCTGTCTGTCTGTTTGCAGGTGAATACTTGATTACTTCGCTTTCATGCAATAAACAAAACATCATTGCGATGAGGAACGACCTTTGTACGTACAAAATGCATTCTACACATTACTACAATACCACTAATATTAAAAAAAAGGATATCTATTGAAACCTCACAATACTCCAATATTCGATTTAAAATACATATGGCGGACGTTAGTGCTTAAATAGAGATACAAATAATTTTGAACATTGTAACACAACGTTGCATTTTGCAAAAGAGCAATTAAAGGTATAAAAAATAATTACCTAAAGGATAATCACCAAAATGACATCAGAGTGTAAACTCTAATCCGACAATATCGTGCAATGAATACTATATATAAGTACATATATCACTCATCGTGATAACGTATCTTAAATTATCTTAGATATCAATAAATGTTTAATAAAATTTCACGAAAAGAAATATATTTAGTGACTTTAATATTGAATGGTATGAGCGAACGTACGCAACGCCATGAACAAACTGACTAAACCACAATGTCCGACCATGATAAGTAATTGAATCCAGACGAAAATACTAATTATCGTCATTAGAAAAAGGTTATGGTACAATTTTAAATTGTATTGACAAATGAGTTACAAATTTGTGAATAAGAATCAAATATAGTGCTCAAGCTTGATTCTTAGACACAATATACTAAGATTTTCTATATGCGATGGACGGTGTGTCCAAACGCTTTACTTTGTGCCGCAGTGCATCTGCACAATATGTCAGATTCTTGCTTTAAACAATCCTACGAGTACTCCGTTTAAATTGGCAATGTTTCGTTGGCCAACCTTGTTATCTATCATTGGAAAATTTCAACATTTACAATTCAATTTCGCTATTAAATCTGTTATTCCAAGTATATAAACATTCCATACATTTCAATGAACAAACAAAATATATATATATATATATATACTATAACACGATAGACCGTTGATAAAATTGAAAATGGAAAATGGTGTGAAAATAATTATTATTATTCTCATTAAAAATATAATATAGAATTCCACATAATTATTTACAATACAATATAAAAATTTAAAATATTTTTTTCAGACAATATCTCGATCATTTAACATATATGGCGGCCAGTGACAAACGTAAATATGACAAGTTACATAACCATTTGATAGAATCGCGGTACAATTTGATCTAGGTATGTATATTCAAGAGCGATATTTGTGATTCGAATCATACAAAACGATCATTCACACGCACGGACATGACACGGGGCCACCGCGTCGATATCACACCGCCACGCCCCACAGATACACCAACACAATTGAACTGTTCCTAATCACACTAAAATAACTAAAATTACTTGAACCAAGCGCATATGAGTACATAGCTAGTGATGTGATCTCTGGATGATGCAATCGCCGCGATACTCGCCTTTGCTTATTGCTAGGATTTACACATTCATTGTACAAATTTATTATAATCTATTTGTTAATAGTGGATTTTTTGGCACTATTAGTTTTAGTAGAGTACGATTTGCGGTAGAGGGGCCGAAGCGGAACCAGTGGACGAGTGTAGAGATGGCGTTCACAGGCAAAACGAAACACGCTATCACCATAGATGAGGCGATATGCCATTAGTGGTCCAGTTTGTATAAAATATACATTTGCAATTACTATAAAATAATCAGTACATTTTAACGCAACTTAAAACAAATTCCCTCTTCAATTCGAAATCATCAAATTCCTAATTAATATTCATATTAAGAAAATATTTACACACTATAATAAAATAGAACTAAACGCTACATTTAAAACTAAAAATAACTCGTTCAAGATCACACTGACCTCACAAAAATATACCGTAAACTTTAGATACGAATACGAGTCGCATTTATACGTACAATTTTAAGTTTGTTTTAACCGATATTGACTAATATAAAAATTTTGGCCCATGATTCCAGTATTAAAAAATATAACGTTGACATTTATTCATTTATCATATTTTGAAAATCATGATAAAGACATCGACGCGTAACGATATTATATTACTACCCATGCGAACTATTGCCGAGAACCGTTACAATTTAACTACCTTGTAACAGACTTCGTTGTCGCAACGGACATTAAAATAAATAACACAATAATAAATGAGCAGACTTATTTATATCCAAAAAGCTAAGTGAAAATTAAAATTAACTTATTATAAACTAAATAAAAAATCGGCCAAGTACAGCAGTACAGGAATGACGATATAAACACGGTGAAGGCGATCCGAGGACTCGTCGCTTATGAGGGATACAATGGAAGTCACAAAACCGTTCATATATTTACAATTTAGTAATGACATCATCATTTCGATATTGACTCAGGTGGCCGCAATTCGTGGAAGAATAAGAGGCCGTAGCACTGACTCTCATTTTATAAACTCGTCTAACCACCGGCCGTCGACAGCGGGGAACGATCAGTGAGCCATTTCAATGTGCCGCTGCAAACTCTTCTTGTTCATGTAGGAGCGGTCGCACATGGCACAAGGGAAGCAGACCTTGTCGTTGTCGGAGTGTCGCGCGCGGGTGTGCGACGACAGGTCCAGGGCCCGAGCGAAGTACACCTTGCAAATGTTGCAGAAAAACTTTGTCTGCGTCGCGTGCATGGTGCGGTGGGCGATCAGGTCGCGCGGCGTGGCCACGCCGTCGCCGCACTGACTACACGTGAACTCGCCCGGGGGTCGCTGTATATTAACCACCCCCTCGTCCTCGGACTCGGCCGAATCTTCGTCTTCGCCGTGCTGGTCGCTGCGGTGGGCGTTCAGCTCGTCGATTGTTTCGAACTGCGAATCACAGACCTCGCAAATGTGAGCGTCGTCGTCCATGTGGCCGGTTCCCGTGGAGCTGCCTTCACCACCTTCGTAATGTTTCTTCATGTGAACTATCAATGTAGATTTCCGAGTGAAACTTTTGTCGCAAACCGGACAGAACACAGAATTCGGTTGGTGTACCTCGTCCATGTGGCGCTGGTAAGCCGCCCGTTTCGTGAACTCCTTGTCACAAATATTACAATACCTGTCTTCCAGGCCCGAAGACGAATTATTCTGTTGGTCCATTTCAACCGAGTCGTCCGATCGCATCTTTTTGTTCGGATTGACCACTGTCACTTCCACTTCCGGTGGTAATCTCCGCTTCGTCACCACGCTCACGGGGGTCGAATGCTGCACCTTGGCCAGCTGAGAAGGGTCGACGACTTCGTGCTTGCTCACTTTGCTCGTAACTTTGTGCTGGGGCATCCAGAGACCGGAGTTGTTGGCGGCGGCCTTACCGTCGGGCGAACGCAAGTGCCAGCCGCGATGGCTCTTGAGCGCCGCAATGGATGTGTAGCTTTTGTGGCATATTTCGCAATCGAAAGTTTGCGGTTGATTTTGCATTTGATTGATACACTGATGATTTTGCAACGCGAGAAGTCCGACAAATTGTTTTCCACAAGTATCGCACGGATATCTCGCTTGATAGTCTGCATTAGGATCCATGTCCTGGTCCTGGTCACAATCGGGATCCATATCTTGCCCCATATCATTCGATTTGCTAGTACTCTGACTAGCGTTGTAACCCAATAGTTCTTGTGCGTGAGCAGCTTTCAAATGCTCATACAGCTCCACCGTGGAACTAAGAGGTTTCCCACAAATTTTGCACATCTGTACAGTTGATTTGTGAACATTTTTTCTATGGCGATAATAGGACTTTTTATCGGAGAAATTTATCTTGCAGATGGTACAACTCGATCGACCCGACGACTCGCTCGACGTGGCTTGCTGCTCGGGTGGTCCAGTTGAGCTAGCGTTAATAATACCATGCTTGGCACGTTTATGCTTCCACAAACTCGTTCTGAGTGGAAACCGTTTGTTACACAACTCACAAGTATAAGGCACTGGATCTTGTGTTATTTGCGGCTGCTGCTGATGCTGTATGTTATTTGTGATGTTCGTAAAATTAAAACTATTGAATTGCGGCGTGGACAGTATCGCGCCGTTTTCGTCTACGTTATAGTCGTCTTCTTCAGTGGACGCTTGCATAGTGTTTTCTTCGCTGTCGTTTCTGTCATTTATCAGATCAGCATGCAGTACTTTCTTATGTTTCCATATATTTTTCTTATGCATAAAACCTTTTCCACATATATCACAAGAGTAAGGAGCGTTAGGAACATTACAATTTGGCTTAAAAGACAAAAAACTTGGTTGCACCATAGAAAAGTGTCTAATTGGCTTGCCAATAATTTGTGGTGAAAACCCTTTAGGCTCTCCGGGCTTTCTGTTTGTGGTGGGCACTCTTGAATGAATACGCATATGATTAGAATACGCCTGGCGACTCTTGAATGATCTTATACATATGTCGCAGAAAAATTCAGCATCCATGGAGTTATGCGCTCCCGCCCCGGGGTGAGCTTGCTGGACGTGTTCAGAAAGTTTTTGCGGTGTGCTATAAGAATTTGAACAAATGTTGCAAGGATAAAATTTCACACGCAAATGTGTATTTTTATGTTCAGCCAGCTCAGAAGGTCGCAAAAATTTCTTTTCACACTGGTCACAGTGATGAGCGACTTGATTGTGTTCAGCCACTTGATGATCTGTCCACGCGTCCACGGTTTCGAAGATATTATTGCATTCCGTACACGAATAATGATATTCTTCCGCTTCTTCTTTGACTATCGACATATCGGGTTCGGAGGAAATTTGCACGCCTAAAGATCCATCAGAGTGCGCCATGTAAATGTGCTTGTTAAGATCGGCAGCCTGTTCAAATTTGGAATCGCAATGTTGGCAGTAATGAGGTTTCTCCTCATTGTGAATGATTTTTAAATGTTTGACCAAGTACGGATAACTGCTGTTCTTCTTGCCACATATGGGACAATCCGTTGGTCGACCATCAACACATTTGCTCTGACTATCAGACAGATTAACGCTTCCAGCATGCACAGCTAAGGCATGATCATTAAAATCTTGCATATTGACAAATTTCTCTGTGCACAGATCACATGAAATGTAAACTGTGCACTCTCCATTACGAATATGCTTTTTCCATAGACTTTTATCCTTGAATCTCGACCCACAGTGAACACAGGCCAAGTGTACTCTCGATTGGCCATCTTCATGGACATCCAGGACGTGTTTCATTATAAATTGCTTCAATTGGAATTTAGCTGGACACAGTTTACATGAATATGATCTGGCATTGAAAATGTCTTTGTACAGAACCTTGGGATTTTTAGGCTCTTCTAAAACGAGGTCGTCTGTAATGCCGTTTTCATTATAAATGATTTTCCACAGATCTGTGCAAGTGTTTGATCTCATATGACTGAGCAAAGCTCCTATATGGCCGAATGTCACTACGCAATTGTAACAAGTATGTTTCGGCACCTTGTGACCGTTCTTTTGCAAATGCTGAATTACTGCTTTTCGGCGTGGATGCTCCTTATTACAACAGAGACACTTTTTCGTATTAATTTGTTCAATGATATCGCGATACTTCACAATGAAGTCACGTTGGATTTTTGTAACATATAGCTTATCTGGATCTAGCTCCTTCACATTGTCCTCGCCATCTACTGTATCATTGGCATCTGCTGATTCCAAATCTTCTTCCTCTTCTTCTTCATTCATTTCACTGTTATATGAATTAGTCTGCATGTCCTCGTTTATTTCTACAACAGGAGCCAGGCCCACGGGCGGCAAATCGTCATCATCATCCTCATAGTTTTCATTATGTTGATCTTGATCTTCACCTTCCTTTTCCTCGCCTTCTTTGGTTTCAACGTCACATTTATTTGTAATAGAGTTCTCAACCCCACTCTCGGAATGATTTTCTCCATCTTCATTTTGCCCCTTGTCATTAATACTTTCATTATTTTCTGCAGATTGATGATCGTTTTCGGCGTTATCATCACCTTCATTCTCCTTTTGCTCATCATCATCACATTCATTTTCTCGTTGTCGTGCTATTTCGATTTCATTATCAGTATCCATATCGACAGTATCATAGTTCTGGCCATGATTATTCATTTTATATTGATGCGATTCCCCCTCACCCTCGTCGTCATCTTGCTGATTCACATAACCATCAGGTTCCGACAGTATAGCTTCCACTTGAAACGAAGCTATTTCTGGTTCGGATATTAACGTTTCAGGACTTTCTGGACCAGAATTCAATATTTCTGGTTCCGAGATCAAAACTTCTGGCTTCGATGTCAGGAGAGTTTTCAAGATTTGAGGTTCTTTCTTTTTAATTTGTAAATCCTTCAATGCTTTAATGCGTAGCGGATATGGCAAATTATTTTGCGGTGGTTTTATTGTTTTAATGGGGATCGGTTTCGGTGGAGCGATAGTTTTTGTTGGCATAATTTTTGCTGGAATGCCTTTTGGGATAAATTGCATTTTGTGGCTAATAGGGTTGGGCATGAGCCGCGCTTTGGGATTAAAAGGATTAGGTCTAAATTTCGGCTGCAGATGTGATAGAGATTTTTTATGTGTAGTTTTATTCGTGTATCGGTCAAAGCTGTGCGAGGTAAGTTCGTGGCGTCTTGCATTATGGGAGTATT
Organism: Mimoniades nurscia nurscia; assembly: GCA_018246595.1. Classification (NCBI taxonomy): domain Eukaryota; kingdom Metazoa; phylum Arthropoda; class Insecta; order Lepidoptera; family Hesperiidae; genus Mimoniades; species Mimoniades nurscia. The sequence continues at coordinate 6,935 of DWFO01002196.1, read as the reverse complement.
GATAAGATCGTCCGCAAACGAGGCAGTCTTTGGATGCGAGTTGTTGGATACCTTGACGCGCATGCAAGGTTTCTCCGGTGGGACGCATGACAGTGATGGAAACTTCAGGCATGTTAGGCACATTTATTATCGGGAAAGATTGTGAATCATTCGCCTCTTCTTCGTCTTCATCCTCATCTTCATCCTTGTCGCTATCGGCACCCTGAAAATAGAAATAAAAAGCCTGACATTACATTGGTAAACAAGTATCAAGCCTTGGACAGACATGCTCTTATAATTATACAAAATAATTTACATAAGTTTTATAGTAAACATAAAACCTTTAAATCATATTTTATTTCGATACATTCATCAAATATTACACACACAGTAATGTTTTTAAATAAGAAGGATTGGATATCCCTTTTATTTATAATGAACCCTTTTTATCGTTTCTTTGATGGACAGGGGTCGCGTTTCAGAATGAAAAGGGTTCAGGACGTAAATCTGCAACGCTAGATAGAAGCAAATTCTCAGACCCACCTCAGTCAAATTGTTTTCAAAGATATAATTGTTTAGAATTTTAATTTATATTTTTAAAACTGCACTAATATAAAAAAAATCTTAATTTGGGGATCAAAATAAATGTGTCTGTATCAAAATGAAAAATATTTCACTCACGTTATTTTAATTATATACATGTAAAGTGCTACACCATTTTAACTGTATTTTTGTTATTCTAATATTGTTATGTTGACCCTCTAATTTTTTTTATTGACATAATTATTGCACATTATTTATTGCAAAAAAAAGTAACATCACGCCTGTCATCCCTGAAGGTAGGCAGAGGAATGTAGAACATTTCACCAGTTACTTTTAAGTCCCACGATGGATGGCATAGGTGGTGGTGGTGATGTCATAGCCTATTGCCATATACCGGGCACATATCCAAAACTCCGAGCATTTATTTATTGCACAAAGAAAAAAACTATTCTATAAGCAAATCCCTAAATAACAGCAAATTATAACTAGTTTAAATATTACCAGACAAACCATTGAAACATAAGTAAATAAAGATACATAAAAAAAATATGTAACGAGGTCAGACTGGTTACATCATTTAACAGGTAAACGTAAATATTAATCCACAATGCACATAAAATAATTGGCCAATCAGAATATAATGAAATCGGACAGCAGCGATATTGTGAATATTAATTGATAGCCAGAAATCGATATTACAGATCAAGCCATGCCTAATAACCTACACATATGTTAATACAGGTGGACCAATATTCCGTTTAAATTTGAACGGTAACGGTAATCGGCAACGGCGGGGCGGGGTGGGGCGGAAAGGCTACGAAGCGCAACAGTGGCCATTGGAAATTCAGTACCACGGCATCGTTCGACGACAAACAAAGTGGCGTTCTGTGTACGCGAGTACTACCGCAACGATTCTTTTACACCAAAATTTTGCGCTCATTACAACAAACACCGTAAAAATTAAGCTCCATCGATTTTATTGATTAGAAAATGGGTACAAAAGTTCGAGGAGACAGTTTCAACAATGAATCAACAACGATCGGGCCGACCTAAAACATCAAGAGATACCAAAAATGTCGAGCGTGTAAGAGCGTCTATTTGTGAAAAGCCTGGCCACTATTCGGAAGCGGTCTAACGCCTTAGGATTTGTATTCTGCACAAAGATTTACATTTACATCTGTACAAAATATAAATAATACAGGTATTAAAGCCTCAAGATCACACTCCAATTACAATTTACAAACGACAGCTAAGAGAGGTTCACCACCTTTACAAACATTTTTACACAGACGAGGCCCACTTCCATCTAAATGGGAATGTAAATACACAAAATTGCAGGTATTGGATTGAGACTAATCTTAAATTGAAACATCAAACGTTGATGAAGTACGAATATACACTGCCCGGCGCGCCCTGGACATTGCGACTAATCTTTTCACTGATCACTTAAGATCAGCTATCGACTCGACGAAGATTGAATGGTTATAAAAATAAATATACTTTTCACAGTATTTTTATTAATCATGAAATGTAGGAATGTATTAAGGAATGTAGACTATTTTGAAAGTAACTATAAATATAATTAAAATATAACAAAAATTGTTTATATTAAAATTAATTTTAGAAACAATAACTCAATTACAGACTATTATAACATTACAACTGCTTTTAGCCATATTGATCTATATGACAAATCATAGATTATCTATCTGAGCAACAAATTGAGCTACTCTCACAAGCTGCATCGCTGGTTGAGACAAGTCAATGCCTGTCAATAGAATTTAGGAAACTCAAAGTCTAACACGGACTGAATCATAAACAAATAATACTAAACTTGACATTCATTGTATATTAGACATGCAATGTTTTTAATTTTTATGATCAATCTGCAATATCATTTTTATAATCCTGCTCCATTAAACTATTAAATCTTTACAAAACCTAATAATAGATATAATCGACAAGTATTCTTAAATATGTTTGCAACAATGAATATAAAATTGACAAGTTTTATAAATCAATTATTTTGCAACACTATGACATATAATTACAACTAATTAACAATTTCAATATTAAACTCCTATAAATGTAACATCTACTTAAGTATAAAACTAAAAATATAAAAATCACTAACAATTTTAATGTATGTAATAAAATTTAATTGGCTTCATATATCAAAATTAAAACAATTTTTTTTCTATTCTATAAATGTTACACTCAAAAACGTGTATACAATATACGCATGGAAAAATTAAAAATTCTAAATTTGGTCATGACATACACATAGAACAAACATTTACAGTATGTTCTTTGCATATAGGCATGCTACATTTGACACAAAATTGTTTAGTTCTTCTATCACGTTTAAACGTGCTCACGCATATTTTGCATCTCCTTCGATTCTTGTAGAATGATTTCTGTTTCGGTGATATAGTATCATTAGCTCTTGTCACCACAACTTCTCTCAAAAGGACTGGAGCCTCCGCACTCTCAAAAAGACTGAGAGCCAACTCCTTAATAAAATGACGGCGCTGAATTATTCTATCAGAATTGATCGAACTCCATATAACTTGGGCATTTATGGAGGCAATATTCAACAGAGTAAAAAATAATGATACCGTCCAATCGTTTGTGTACTGTGCAGTTGTGTAATAATGCATCAACACATCCAAAACTTCCACAGCAGTCTGGTGCTTCTTGTAAACCATAACCACCGTAGTGTGGCGGCAATGGCTCCGTTTGTAATACCTCGGTTCATTGGTCAAAATGTTTACACACTGTGACTTTGAATTCACATATGAGGCCAATGATACATCGTTGTCCAAAAATCCACTAATAAATGGCTGATTTTGTCTATGTTTGGATATGAATAGTGGTGGAATTAAATCATCTTTTGGATTAAGAGCTGCTATGCTATATAGCTGCATTTCACTTTTAAGCATTTCTATTAAATTCACAGATGTATACCAACTGTCCATGAGGATAGATCTCCCTGATCCAGCCAAATGTTGAACTATTTTTTTAACAATGTCATCTGGTCGAAAATATGGATCGGTGATAACATCTAAGTTGGTAACATAAAAGTTTGAGGGATCCACAGCCAAAATTAATTTCACACCACTTTTGAAAGGTTTTCTCTCAATATTGTAACGAAATGGACATGGCCCATATACTGGGACAATTATTTCATCGATAACTGCCATGTTACTAATTTCATGTGACACTCTACAATTCAATGCAAATATCTCAAACACTTTACGAATCCGTTTCATTACGTCACATTGTATTATGCTATCACTATCCTCATGTTCAAAACTTAGATTCTGAATTAAGAATCTGAATCTATCAAGTTTCATAGCATTCTGAATACATTTAATGCCACAGTCGTTGTGCCAGAGGTCACTGACATTCTGATGAGTTGGCCTCATTATTCCGTGTAAGTATAGTATGCCAATGACTGTTTTAATTTCACCTATATTGGTTGGTCCCAAGCATCCATTCCGAGCTCTGTTAATCCGTTCATTAGTAGACATGACAATGAGCTCTAATAAATCAGCTGTAAAAAGCAATTGCCAGGCATTTTTTGGGTGCGGACAGTGTTTGAATACTTTGGAATTACGTTTCCTCAACTTCAAAAACTCTTTTACTTTTGTGTAATTATCAGATGATGACAATTTGGGATATTTTGACATGAGCTTTCTGTTCTTAAGTAAGTAACCATTTTTACAATCAATAAAATCATCTACATTATTATCGGTTAACTCCACATCGGAATCAGAGTCATGATCTGAATGATGCACAATATCACACTCTTCTGTGGACTGCAGTGTATCAATTACTTCATCATCTTGTACCATGCCCATTATTGCATGCACCCGATGCCAGTCCATTCGGGGATCTACATATGTCTGTGGATGAAATTAATCCAATTGAACTATTCTCGCACCCACATTCTTCAAACAATCTTGTTTTATATGCATGTAACTATGATTTATTATAGAATATTCACAATATAGCAGTAACGAAATATTTAAAATTGTCATATAAAATATATCTTGTAAAGTATTACATGTTGAAATAGGAACAGCATTTGTATTATTGATAGATAAGGCACATTGGCCACTTAATCTCTTACCTTATCACTCCTCGGTGTGAGCCCCAGTGATGCCAAGATTGGTGGCCCTTCAGGCTGCATTTTACTGGATGTGCCACCATTCTGAAGTATTAAAAAAGTACAAACTCTTATTGGTACTCTAAAAAGTCTCAATTTACTTGCATGTAATAATATCCTGATTATTAATATTTGTCATAATATCCTTGATATTAATTTTAAAAAATGTACCAATTACAGAAAAGTGTATGTTATTCAATTAATTAATTGATTTTACAACATCAAAGACTATAATGAAGGTTATTTAACACCAACTCTTCATTCAAATGATGACTTGGCAAGTGCTGTTCAATGTCCTTGACATGAAAAAGCAAGTTCACTGCATACAGCCAAGTTGTACAGCTATATAAATTGAACAGAGTAAATAACAGTATTAAGTACCATTATCACAAGCCTTGACTTATCAGTGTATTATAGCTAACTCACACATACCTCACTATCTGGATATGAGCCATCAATAACCACTCCATCATCATAGGCCTCATCAGACAAAGGTTCATTTTTTATTTTAACCTGAAAAAACAATAACATGTCATGTAAACAATACATTAAGTGACAGTTCCCAAATTTAAATAACCCTACAGAAAAATTTCAACCCACCTCTTCTAGTTGGCTACCATCTTTATTAATCAGAGACTGTAGTTTGTTTTGTGTCCTATCACACACAGTCTTAAATATGTGCCAGTTATTGACATTGTCCACGCATTTCCTGCAGACATTGGTAGGCAGGTCGTCATTTTCGCTTATCTGAAAAAAATAATCATACGCAATCATATTACGAAGGCCGAAAGACGCGCGCATTTCATCAGAACGAGCGAGTCGAAAACGCGCCTCGCCACCTCATGTATACATGCGACGCGAGGAGAAACTAAGTAGGTAGGCGTAGGTATATATGAGCGGCGGCGGACGGCTGCTCCTCGACCGAATAAGTAGAAGCGAGTCGAGTGGCAACCAGCGAGCCCCTCGAGGGTTACCGCTCGATATAGGCACGCACACAGACGCGCATTCACGCCGACACCGACGCTCTACCCGTCCGAGGGACGAGCTGCACCGTCCTGGCCTCATCCGATAAATCAATACGCCCGATGCTCAACGCCGAGACTATCTAGCGAACCACAGACCCCTCCCGGCCAGACCCCCGGGAATAATGCCAAACCCGACCCTCATCATGCGCGCCATTCCTTGCCGGCTGCACGGAATGCGACGCGACGCGGCCACGAGTCGACCGATAGCTGTAGAACGTTACAAAATGGTGGACGATCTTACGACATCTCCACCTAACAGCGCTGCCTGTCATTACACTAACCGGGGCGGATGACGAGTTCTCACGTACACCCGAGGGTCTACTTTCACTCAAAACTGCATTCTGTCGTTTATTTAATGGACTACGTACCTCTACAGAAACGCAGTCCCTTATTTTCGATGCTAGGATAGGAGGTTCCGACTCATCCGAACTGGTGGTAGGAAATATCGGCAGTAATTCGCCTCGAGATGACAAGCACAGTCTACAAACACGATCATAATTCACATTCATTGTAAATAAACAAATTTCAACTGTATTAACACGTTAAACAACATTTAAAACGCGAACGCCATGTCACCACGGTCACTTCAACACAAAGCACTGCACATCGTTCTTGCTTGAACACGAAAGCGGCTGATGATGAGCATGAGAAGTCGATGTTCGGTCGGGATAGCTGGGTCGAGTCGCCGACCACCTGTCGTTCTGCGCATGTGCGCGTAAAATGGCGTCAGGCTGGCCAACATAATAAGCCGAGAAATGATGTATTCCAGGATTGTTAAACCTTTTGTTTATGCAAGTGTCAAAATGCAAAAAAATGTTTCTTTTACTTTTGATATCATGTAGGTAATAAATAATGCGGTTACAACAATTTTACAGTAAAATTTTGTCATTATATTATAGTAAATATTAATTAAGATAACGAGTATGTACCGCAGTATTTGAATTTAATACATTTCGGATAAACAACAACAAAACCGTTTACCAATCATTTCACAACGACTTGATAATATAAGTGTACTAGTGATAGAGGATAATATGGACTGTATCTTCAGGGGGTTGTTATGTACGAAATCGAATTAGAAATGAGACAACCGTTCACTTGCACTGGTTTATTACGACTGACTTTAATGTTGAGTAGGATATACAAGAGGCAGTACATTTGTACCGTACATGACGTAAGAATGTAAGAGCGCCTCAAAATGTTCGTTTGTACGACTT
>DWFO01002195.1:0-14176 GCA_018246595.1 Mimoniades nurscia nurscia | reverse complement strand
ATATTTGCTTGATGAACATAGAAAATATCTTAAGTGGAACTTCCATAATGAGAAGTCTAGTTAATATGAAATTATCAAAGTCTAAAGTTTGGGTGTAATTTTATGTACCTAAAACTTTTTTTTAATTTTTTTTTACTATTATATCGGATAGCTCTATCATTTAAGAATGTAAAACCATCAAAACGGCTTTAGTAACACGACTTTTGTCCCAACCATTTATGAGATGGAAAATGCCGGTTGGCCCCATAGTGCGCCGGATCCCTTACAGGCCTGACGTGTTTCTTCCACATTCATCGCGTAGTAACTATGTAGTTGAGTAAAAACGTACAAATCAACATTTATGATTTCAAATTAATTTAATAATAACATCGTATAAGTAATTAAAAATTATGGTAATTTTTAGTATAAACATAACAAAATCCATTTATTTCGTTGGATTTGCTTTTGCTCTTGTTGTTTATTATAAGCATTGATTCAGTATTGTAGGTATTTGATTTTTCTGTGTGTGCACTATACTCTACCTACCTACCTACATTATTTTTCTGTTACTTTATCAAATATGAAATAAGTCTAGTTACATGCATTTCTTTCTTTTTTTTTCAAACATAGAATGAGGGGTACCTGTTTTCTTCAATGGCCAGAAACGATACATAAAAACGCAAAGTTCGTATATGACAGCCCGTAGAGAAACAGAAGTCAATCTTGACCAATTGTCGGATGATTAGCATCAGTACTCCGTACAGTTGAAAGGGCACAGTGCATTATTGGCATGAGCGGTGCCAATGGCCGCATATGAACTCATGTACCCATTGGGTGTGTTTTACCCTCAGGTGATTAATATATTCAGTGTAATTATTCATAATAGGATATTGTGTTTTATGAGGTCGTATTGAGTTAGGTAATGTTGAATAAGCGAGACTAATTACTAATTATTAATAGTAATAATTACTAATATCGATATTAACTAATTATTACACGTAATCATATTCCCAATACGTGTCGACTATTTAACACATCACGTCTATATTTTCCTAATGGGTAGGCAGAGAAGTGTAGTACTCCCACGTCCTACGGGATAGGGGGTGAACCTATTGTCATACACCAGGGACAAAATCAAGACTCCGTTTATGACATTACCAACATAAACCTAGTAAAATATTATTATACACTAAAGTGATTTAACGAACAATCAAAAGCATTTTGCCGATTATGCCACATTGTATAAAACTCACCAGCGCCGGTCGAATCGCCAAGTGTAGGCTACATAGCCAACGGTCGGCCGATCGCGTGCTTTCGTGTATGCATGTTGTTTAAGCGGTGGCCACTGCTATCGCTGTTCTCAAATCGCTGTCTAACCGAGCTTATACTTAGTTATTATAAGTTGAGTGAAAAAGCAACACAAAAGAAAAGGAAATAAACTTTTCTTTCCATTTCGCCCATTTGATGAACTAAAGCTCTAATCTTTCGACTTTTGTAATTGTTGCGCAATTATGAAGAGAGTGACGAATGTTGAAACACATCCGTTTCATAAGGATATACAATTTTGATATTCCGTGCTCTCTGACTATCCAGTAAGGGACGTGGTGTCACGATAATAATAATAAATAATAATAAAATAAAAACCGTTTCTCCTGACTGCCAGCCGCTTTCTACTCTATTATGGAGAGCCCAAGTGGAGATCAATATATTATTCCACTTTCTTTGATGGAGGGGCATAAGGACGAATTCGTTGATTTTTAATTGCGCAATTATAATATATTTCTATAATTGATATAGGTACGCATCTATCAGTTCAGACAGATCGCTTGACTATCTGAACCACGTAGTTATCAACCCTTTCGTTTAAGGTCGAATTGTAAGACATGAGTTCCCTTACAGAGTGAGACGGATTAAGGCCACAGTTTACTTCGCTGGTCAAGTTATTGGTTATCAGATTTTACACGCCTGTGATATACATATAATACACCTATATTATACAGAATTGTAAATTTTGAAGATTTCTTTAAGACTTCACACGTCTTAGAGAAATATTGTTTTTATGACTTCTAATAAAAACTTGCACTCCTTAAAATGTTTTTCTTCACTGTAGCACGCGATATTTTTAATCTTAAAACGCACATTTATAAAGAGGTGCGCGCCTGGATTTGAACCGAGGAACCCGGAGTGAGGCCAAATTTCAAACCACTAGGCTATCAATGCTGTATACTGCTCCTTGATTGGAATCACAAATCCTAGAATTCGCCTAAACCTAAGTGTGGCGCTAAACTATTCACTGTCCAACAAAGCACATAGTGGTTATTTTGATGAATCGTCTCCGATGGCCAATGGGTCAATTTGTATTAATGCGTAACATTCTCTGATAACAAAGACCCTAATTGTCTTCAGTCTATTAATTATATACAGCGTTATTCAACAGGGAACTCTATTACGTGAAATGATTTATCCCGTACCTCTGTATAAGTAATTTATTTTATTATTTTACATAATGGACAATACACTAATTCTCGCTCTCTAAGCTCTTGGGGCCTTACCTTTATTTCTTGATATATTTCTCTATATTATAAATATCAGCTAAATTTCTGTATTTAATGGGTAATAAGGCTCAACGCTCATCTATTTCGACCAAACAGATCAAGTACTGGCCGATGCGGGAATTAGAAGTTACCGAAACCGGCGTCCATGTATGAACAGAATAGACAACTTCTTCATCACCAGGACGTTGTAAACCACTGGACATATACTGGACATATGCCTACGTCGAGGAATTACGTTACATTCCCTACGCTGGGCATGCGGTTTGGAGACCACAAAGCGCAACTTCTAGAACTGTCTACGCTGCTGCCACTAGACGGCCTGAGCATATAGCTGTGCCTGGAGAATTAGCGGTATAAGAATATTGATATTTTGCATTCGGTACTTCCCTGTTACTGTTTATCCCGTAAGGGATCGGGCAGGATGATATAATAAAAATAATATGATGACTAATACTCATTTGTCAAATCCTATATTATTTTTATATTTACGGTGAAAAGAGTTTTCGTAAACGTATACGAGTACCTATGTACCTCAATTTGTAGAATCTGGAATCGATCTCTCTTAAACGTATTTATTTAACCTATTTCAAATAATCTTACTGTATCTGACCTAATTGGTCGGTACAACTTGTTACACTACTTTCTTACAAATTAAAGAGTAAATTGTTACAATTCGATATCAAACGATAAATCAAAGTTTTGCTCATCATTTATTGCGCGGACGTAAAGCCTACCAGCTGAAGATTACAGGCAGGATATTATGAACAATGTGACGATTCGCATATGCAAGTTTCTGATAGTGAGTTAATTTGTGAACGAATTCGTTCACCGCACAACACCCTCAGGTCGGTCGGCGTATTGGCGACTCGCCAACATTCTCACTCGTACGAACGACACACACCGTTAAGGTATCCTAAGTTGCGACTTCGTTTCCTGGATTCGAATCAATCGCGCACGCTCTCAATCGTCCAACAAAAGATTATCTTTACTAGAAAACGTATAGAAACGATAAAGAATCCCTAAAATATTTTTCGTTTTATCTCAACACAAATGAAAAGATATTTAATTAAGAAACATAATATTATGTCTTTTTTAATACAGCGATAGCAGTATTTTTCTCTTCGAGTTTTTTGTAACAGAAACAGTTTCATAACAGAGTTTAATTTATACAATGTCCCGGTACGCAGATGTTTGCCGATAAATCGTTTAATTCACGAGATTGTTCTATATTAAGAACACAATGGAGGTATATTTAAAAGTTTTGTATTAAAATAAATGCTAATAGGTATATGAAAGGAAGGCATTGTTTTTCGAATTAGGTTGTAAATTTGTCGTATCTTAGACATCGCTGGATGTAATATTCTCCTATATTTTAGACACGGCTACATATTTATCATCGTAATATAACCTGTGAACTCTCTCAAGGGTAAGAACCATTGTGTTTCTGTTTAATTGCTGAGGTTGGCAGAAACATGCTTAGGAACGAGGTAACTTTGTTCTCAGGGGTACCGACGCGTCAGCTGTCTTAAGTTAAACTTTCCTCCGTCGAGACAAATACCGTTTGCGTTGCGGCCACTCGAGCACCACCATAAGAATAAATGATTACGATTAATTTAAAACAGTTATTGTTATATGTTGGTTGGGTATGGTTGGTCGTATTGGTTACAAGTGCAACTGCCGATCGTGAGGTCCTGGGTTCAAATCCCGGTTCGGGTACTATTGGAATTTTTTAAGTTTCCATTTTTTAGTTGTGCTCGGACTCTGGATATATGCCCGGTGTATAATAATATAATATATCCCGGGACATCTCCACACTCGGCCATCTGATCCCAAACTAAGCGTCAAGGGAGCTTGTGGTATGGTAACCAGATGGCTGATAAACTTGTATGTATGTATGTTGGCATGTAAATATATACTTTAATAAATATATTTTTTTAAATTATTTTTCAAACCCAGACACAGAACAAATAGTTGTGCTCATCACACAAATATTTATTCTGGGTGGGTATAGAACCCACGACCCCCGGCGCAACAGCCAGGTTCACTAACCACTGCCACAACGGGCCCGTTATGACAGTAGACTCACCACCTATTACATGGTGAGACGAAAAAATGGCTGGTGAAACGTGGAAATGTACCGCGGATACTTCTTACTGAGCTGACACGCTTCTTTTACATTCATCTCTTTCTTATCACACACCCTCCGGTATCGGTCACTTTTGAGTTCCCCATCAAATCTTGTATAAGGTTTCAATATGTCAGACAACAGGTCTAAATAATATCTGCCTATGTTTCAGGTTTTTTTCAAAGAAACTTCTACACTATAAAATAACGTAACATCACGCCTGCAATCCCCGAAAAGGTAGGCAGAGGTGTTTAATACACTCCCACGTTTACGTCCCACTATTATAAAATAAAATTTAAAATAAATACATTTTAAAATAGCTATCGTAAGTATATAAAAAAAAAGCTAAAGTATTCAAAGTAAAGCATGCTAATAAGTGGAATGCATCAAGCACACACATAAATTTCCAAGCCGAGTAGCGTATCCGATACGTGACTCACACCTATGGCACGTCCAATCCGGTGGATGCCGGAGACCACTCACATACTAATAGTGTGAGCGAGGGCCACAAAACGCCATATAAAATTTTTATTTCCGAGAAATCCTCAACATTGACACCAGTTGAATTATTATAAGAAAGATATTTTATTATTACAGTAACATTTCTTTGTCAGCGGAATGAAGAAGGATGAGAGATATGTGAGCTTATGTTAAATTTAGTGAGACTGAGACCTATGAATAATTCAGAAAATATTATTTATTAACGCCATCCAGCTTGGTGGAGTGACGACATACGCAAAGTGACTGCCAGCGGTTAACGAAGAACTGAAGATCGAGCTCAGTAGCGTGCCAACAGCCAGCTGGAGAGGCCTACGTCCAGAATTAGACCGATATAAGCTGAAGATGATGAAACTAAGAATACATGGTATCTTACTAGAATTTCAAACGGTGTAAAAGGATAAGAACCCTTGTTTTTGTTTCCGTTTGTCTCGTTACGTATCTGCTGTACGCCAGGCAGCTGGTCTACACTGTAACCCGAGCCTCACCACACCCACCGCGTGTTGTTGCTACATACACCGCTCGGGGAAACCTTTCGCCTCTTAGACTTCATTTTTTTCATTTGTATCGAAGCCTTCCAAGTGTTGGCGTGCGAGCGGACCGATACTTCAAAAGCTCCTAAGTGTAACGCTAATTGCTCGTTTCGATCATTTTCACAATCATATAGCATTCTATATTTAAAAGTAGGCCAATATAACTACTCGGACAAGAAAAAAAGGGCATATAAAATCCTCATTTTGTAACATAAAAAACATATTTAGAATCGATGAAGTATTTAATAAATAAAATGTGGTTGTATGGTTTTGCCACTATAGACGTTTTTAATGCCCGAGTGAGTTAAATAAATACTAATGAAGAGGCCAACTGACCTACAGTCAACGTTGCAGTAATGGCCGGCAAATCGTATTTATTCAATTTTTTACTGAACTCAATCGACGATTGTTCTCTTTGTGTTTGCGGTTCAATATAAATATTGGATTACCTATTGACCAGTACAATTTCAAATAGTAAACATTATGTTCCCTTGTATAATTATTTAATATCTCTCGATAGTAAATATTATTATTATGAGAAATGCATTAATTGTTATGTTAATTTAACTAAAATTCGAAACAAGAACGCGCCGTGTAACGCAAATATCTATGTATATCGTCATTTTAAAACGATTTTGTGTATTCTGGTAGTTTTAATTAGTCACGCAGACCTAGTCCTACTCACTTGGGTCGCATTACTAAGATTAGAGTATTTTTATGTTATTATGTAAAATATACGAGAGTGATCAAGAATCTCTTAACCAATGGCGTCCGCAAGGTTTATGTTATGTACGTATAATATTTATACAACGCAACCGCAACTGGTTACCAGTTTACTTTTTAATATTAAGTGAAGCGTGCATTAGCGTATTGCAATTATTTTTATATTAAACATATTCGTTCGTGATCCAGCTGTACCAGTTATCTCAGCACACGTAATGAATCCACGCTGGGTTGGACGCGAAACAAAAGTATTGTTGTGGCCTTTAAAGTGTCTCATATAATTAGCACTTATTTTCGTTTAATATTTCGTACATGGCTCCTGTTAAACAAAAGAGACTATACGTAGCAGTAGTTCATTTATTTGCCTACCGTATGGGGAAAATACAGGCTTGATGTCATATTATGTTCAGTTAAAACTTGGTTCCCGCAGACTACCTTCGCCTCGTATTCTATTAACCTAAATAGATTTATTACCGCTCTTGCGATGTGTGGAATTGGTGCAATTACACTATAGCAGAACGTAAACTGACCTGTAAAAGTAACTAAAAAAGAATTTGGTAATGACGTGTAGGTACTTGTATCGTCGATAGAACGCCGTCATTGCACTCGTTACAGATTACACAATTAGATATAAAACCCTTCCACGAAGTGGGGAAATAATAGTTGATACGGTAACATTTCTAAGAGTTTCCTTATGAATTCACATATAGGCATATATCAAAAACCTTGTTGTTATATTATTCGTAGTATTAATACAACACAAAATCTGTGATACTCAACATGTGCCGGATTGTACGATTATTTGCATCAAGAGGTTTCCTTACATGACAACATTTTCCATTGTCCAAATTTGATCGAGATTTATGATTTCGAGGTGTTGTTCTTCCAGGAACTTCTAGATTCCCTGGACTACATTAGAGGCTAGCAAGTTCATGTAGAAATCAAACTTACCTCCACAGGCCAAGGATATTGAAATTTCTTTGTTGCGTTGTGACAAGAAATAGAAATCACTTGTAGCGATCACGGTTGTTGGCAAGATCGAAGACAAACACTGATGACGACGAGGGAGGTCGTAAGCCCTTGAGACGGTCAGAGTAAATCTCTTTCCCAATTCCAGTCTGCTTGACGCACTCAACGATGCCAACGATAGGCGCAAATGTGGGAATATAATAAAACAGAAAATGATTCCAGTTCATAGAATCACGACCTTCGTTTGGCACTTAGAAACATGATACGAGGAAGATATAGGATTAGTATTTAGGATTTATATTAAGCTCTATTTAAGTACTTTCCTATTGAAGTACCCAGTAAAAGTTAAATGGTTTCGATTTCAGTCACCCGTTCCGATGCTATGAGATCCTAATCTGGGACGTACCCCTAACTGGACCGTTCGTTTTTAGATTAAAATGAGGCTATGACGCTGAAGGCAAAAATCGTCGTCGTTGGTAATCGTCTTTGTAATATTACATTTAGGTATGCACTTGAGGGTGCCAGACCAGAACCTTAAAACCCTTCGATATAGAAAGAGGATCAGTTTCCAACAGTGAAGCAATAAATTGTTTGTTAATAACTAATATCGTAAGGCCGTTGTGATTTGTATTCCTCTATGTCCATCATTCGTCATTGTTTAACAATCCCTCTCCAAAAAACACATGGCAGTCTAATATTCCTTCTAAGGTAAGCCCCGAAGGATATCCCACACCTACCGAATTATACGTAAGGTAAGCCCCCCTGGAATACACGTGTGAAGGGTCGATGACCAAACATTACAAATGCAAGAGGCATTAAGGAAACTTTTGGACGAGCCGTTGTATACAAAAGTGTAGTGTAGGCAGAGGAGTGTAGGACACTCCTGCGATTCACTTGTAATGTTATACATAGGTACGTGCCAGCGTGGAATAGGGGTGTGGGAATGTTTGCAGTTACAAAGTTCCAGTAAACGGTCAAGTCGCGCGCACGACCGCGGGTAAAAATAGACATAAATCGATCCTTTTATTCGTGTCACTTGTTTGCAACCTCATCAGAGACCGCTCGACAGGAACACGGCTTGCATTCACAAAGAAAATAATGCTGCTTTCACACTAACTATAACTTTAGAGTGTACATTATACATTTTTCTTTTACACGTTAACATCACTTTTTTTTACGTAACTCACGTTTCATTTATTGGGTATATAACATCCCGCCTGAATTTCTCCATAAATTGGCAAAAGGATATTCCCGATTTTTACTAGTTATGTTATGCGTACCATGGAATAGAAGGTGGGCCTATTACAAGGCACAATTCCAGACCCGAAGCTAGTACCTACTGAGAAATTTAAGTTAGAAAAGTCAATAATTAGAAACGTTTAAGGATCGAATCCAGGACCTCTCGTTCAGCAGTGACGTTTGCACTCATTAGGTCAACGAGGCATTTTACTATATCACATAATTCATTAATCTTTATAACCGATGGCAGTCTCATTGGGCGAGTGGTGGCGAGCGAGAGCACCGATCGAGAGGTCCTGTCCTGAGTTCAAAGCCCAGGTCGAGTACAATTGGAATTTTGTGAATAGAATTTCTAGTATTTTTTTTGTATTAGTTCGGAGACTGGTTTCGTACCCTGTGTATGGCAATAGGCTCACCACCTAATTCACAATGGGACATAAACGTAAATGGTGAATTATGAAGTGTACTGCCTAAATTTCTGCTTACCTCTTTGAGGATTACAGGTGTTATGTTACGTTTATAATTGATTTTTCATTGTACAATATGGTGTATAACCGTTAAAGTAACGGACATATTCTGTAAGGAACACGATTTAAAAAAAACACTAACAATGACCGCGGAGGCTGCCATGTTTTATTGTTCTAATGAATAAGTACCCCTGTACGAACGAACAATATGCGTGCCGACATTTTGCATAGCAATCGCTTACAGCATCAATATTATGTGTGTGAACCCTGCTATAATGCGACGAACGAACCATTATTTATATGTTGTTCTAATTTTTTTCATTAAAATTTTCAAAATAAAAAAAGTTTGCCAACAGGAGACATGAGGTGTATAAGGTTATGCTAATAATTTGTAAATGTACAAAAATTGACATCAACATAACACCTTTATACTATGGGCTATCTTAAATTTTAGATATATTTCAAGCGACTTTGAAATGACAAAACACGCGGATACATAACATCTTAATTTATGCTATAAACTAAAAAAAGTTACATTTCATCTTTATCCACTCATGTCTTAAATTATTTTTGCAAAAATTATGCAAGATTGTAAAACCTAAATACATAATCAAAAAACCTATGCGTTTAGTAACAAAAAGACAATAAGAATTAGTCCGTCGAGGCACGTCGCAAAGTTGTACCGATTCCAGATTCCTCGAGACCAAGAACCTCCCGGCTCGTGGTTAACTGGTAGATAAGTATGCAGCCGTACCGCGTTCCACACTTTCTGGAATGAGGTACTAGTCAGCACCGAACAAGGCAGGGTTACAGTATAAATTGCGAGACGTTGCATGGTGGATACAGTTGTCTTTGTTGCCGTTACTTTAGACTTTCAGAAAAGTTAATGTCTGTATGAAGAGAGTAATGAACGTGAGAGAAGTACGGCAAGTATATAAGCAAGTATATTTGGCACTTAGTGTTCTCTGCCCACTCCGTAAAGGATCAGGCGTAATGAATAAATATATCAATATATCGTTTTAATAAGGAAACTGTTCAGCGTACATTTGTAATATAATTAATTGGAGGCATAAGTGTACGTGAACAAACGTATACCTCTGCAAATATACGTATAATTTGTATGTACATAAGTATTTATTCACAAGCGGAATTTGTGTAGAAGTGCCGTAAAATTTTGAAAACGTTTGCACGTGCTGCCATTCCGTATTGGCAGAATTTGCTGGCGTAGGTGGCGCACGAGAATCATTTATTCAGGAATGGTGATTTTAAAAATTGAATACCATCAGAGAATGTTTTAGCTTTCGTACTTAGTTGTAAGTAAATAACTCTCGCATCTTACTTCGTCGTACTTAATAATGAATAGTTTAAATGATCAGGATATAAACGGTTCGTTTCTTAAAAAAACAAGTTGTAAGTAACAAATCTATGTATGTATGTACTTCTTTTGGGAGGACCGCAACCGATTTATTTTTCACGCAAGGTACTATTTACCGATTTTACGTCAAGTTTGGTTGGGTGTCACTTGAATAATAAAAAGGGTGTCCAGGATTTGCTTCGGTTTTCACAGATTATTTCCGAATTGTCATTTCTGTTTTCGGCACCTGCCAATGAAACATTTCACTACCTGCCCACAGTCAGCTCACCCTGAAAAACGTTCTCTTTATTGATTATGTAGAAGTTACTACACTTTGTTTAATAATTTTACACTTTGTTTTTAGTAATTTGTGAATTTTTAAAAATTCGTAGGCAGAAAAATATTGATATTTTCAACGAATATTACAAAAATCAGAATAATAACAAAGAAGAAAGTGGTAAACGATTCTATATTTCTATTAAACTTATAAATTTAACTTAAAACTTATGAATATAACTTTAAAAAAAAATATTTAACACGCGGCAGTAGGTCATAAAACATTATCGGAGGGATCATAGTTTATCTCTTCGTTACCAATTTTTCTTAGAAATTCAAATGAGATTCACTCTACCGTCAGTGTTTCACAATAAATGATAAGCTAGTACAAACTGGGTCTCAGTGAGCAAAACAGTGGCAGATCGGGAGTGAAGGCATTGAACCTCGTCGGCATATTGCGATGCTTCATTGCTCGTATTTACTAGCCCGAGACTTGGATGGATAGATGATCTGAATTTTAAAGATGCTCTCGTATAAACTAATATAGAAAATGGTTTTTATAAAACAATATGAAGTCAATTTCTATCCTTAAATGACACGTTTCAAAATCTCCATACGGTACTATAAATTGACGGTCAGTATGTAAATGTATCCATGCCAGTTTAATATTTTATTTCATTTTTATTAGTTACTTCTGTTAGAGTCAAGTAGAAAACAAAAAGGCGTAAGTAATTTTCCAATGAAGAGAGGAATCAGTTAGGCGATCGATTTTTTCCAGATTGTATTCGGCAGTTCTGGGACAAACTTTAAGTGAAAAACGAATAGGAACAACTTGGCCTAAATATAAATGAATCTCGTGTCAACTACCTTAGATTTGTTGGTGCCCTAGTTTTACTAAAATAAAAGCCAATACCGAAGGAACCTACAATTTAAGTGGCATAATTATGAAAATAAAAACACGTTATACACGTAAGATGAGGATATCATCTTCGAAGCACAAAAACTCGTCGATGTGAGTGAATATGTATATTTGGGTAAAATTATACCTCCCATAAACGAGCTAATCAAAGGATAGATTTTGAAACCATATTGGTCTTTACTTTTAGTGAGTCAACAGTTACGAAAATTTTAAATAATATAAAGACTTGTAAAAGCGATTTCATTTCTGTATTCCATTTGCATAAATAAGGCTAAACATTATCGGGTGCTAGGGAAAACTCAGAAAAAAAAACGAAAATGTCAAAGGGCAAAGGAATTGGTGTTGGCGGCGAAATCAAAGTATAGAATCAACAATCAGAATAATAAACAACAAACGATACTAGGTATAGATGTATCTTACCAAAACATAATCTGTTGATAGAGCCGTTAATATCTCTAAGTGGAAGTACTGTACTGCTTCACCTATCCTACCGTAGAAATACATATGTGGTGTTATGTCATATAATCTGTCAATAACATATTATCGGGGTCACCGATATAGAACAGTTTTTACTACGAGAAATTCTCCAATTTCCGCATCGACGAGAACAAACTCGCAATTAATAAATTCTTCGACGATACCGATTGATCATGGCATCCCGCTCATATAGTGAAAGTATTCGACTAATTTTATCATTCCTTCAAATCTTATCTCTCTGCATAACAATTTTACGGTTACATTAGTAACTTAAATGTAATATACTTTATGTGTGTACCGATTTGTTGAGAATAAAAAGTTTTCTTATTTTAGCGGATCACGTCCCAGAAAGGTCTGTAGGAACTCACCGCAACGCTTTAATATTAATAACCCCATAGAACAAAGCTCCTGCAGCTGGCTCCTAGCTAGTGGGTGTGTTCAGTACAGCCGACTCCCGCCTTTATGACTGTGTTTACAGCCACCGTCGTCAGCTTGCTGGCTTCTTAAAAATGCACTTTCTTGCCTACGTCATGAACTATTCTATTGCCTTGACGTTTCATTCCTTTACCTGTCCTCTTATTAAGAGTTAAAATTGAAAAAGCAAGATACACAGAAAACACTGCTAATTTGTTATTGTGATGCTACTACTAACGTAATCGTTCTTAACGGACCTTATCCGACGTCTGTAATTAAATATGAGTTCGTGTGGCGGTAACACCGGACGGAAAATTAATCGTAAAAGTGTACCTACACATTTTTGACATTAATCGAAATACCGCACTGATATTTTTGAAATTAAAGCTTTGGTTTAACATGTATTAGAAGTAAAGCGTAAAAATGTAACATCACACCTGTAAACCCCGAAGAGGTAAGCAGAGGGGCGTAGTACTCTCCTACGTTTCACCAATTACGTTTACGTCCCAGTATGGAAAAGGTGATGAGCCTATTGCCCATACACCGGGTAGATATTCAGAACCCGAGCCACTACTAGCAAATGTAATTTAAAACTTGATTTGAATCCAAGACTTCGCGATCGGCAGTTTCGCTTGAAACCAACACGACCAGCGAGGCAGTTTTATTACGCCAGCGTATTAGAACTAATGACAATTCAGGAGTATTATTACTTTATCATCACGGTAGATATGTTACGAAGTAGGCAGAGAGGACCGATTTTCAAAATTTATATCCTTGTCGACCTGATGTATTTCTTCTACATTCATTACTCTCTTCATATCAGGACGCCGGCGCCGGTTTGAGATACTAGCGGAATCAACTCCGCTAGTATCTGGCCGAGATAAGTGTAAGTCATCTCGACCGCGTTTATTCTAGTTTGTTTCTTTTATAAGTATATTACCAATTCTTTTACGAATGAATGTTGAATTGTACAAAATCTCAATCTATTGAGACAAGTTCGAATTTCTAATTAATTTTATATTACCCTACATCCTAAACGTCATAACCACTGCAAGGCAATAAACTTCGTAAATTTCAGTCAAATGATTCATGTAGTCAACTATTACTACTATATCTTTATAGTGATATTTGAAAAGAAATGTCACAATATGTTCATTCCTAAAGATATACGATGATAGCAGTTCTTAGTGGACAACTCGTCTTCCTTTTAAAAACTTGAAAGGGAAGCTTTTACAAAGATATGCGAAAGTTTACAGTTTCTTTTAGTTTACAACTCGCGGTTGTTGTCCCTGTACATAAAATATCACGTTTATGAAACAATCATTGTGTAAGGACAAACAGACAGATAAAATAAACATAACATCACGCGTGTAATGCCCGAAGGGGTAGACAGAGGAGTGTAGATCTCTTAAACATCTCACCTGTTACACGTCTTATACATACATATCACCTCATTATACGAGGGGAGGTCCAAAAGTTCGTGGAATGAAAGGGTTTTAAATAAAAAAAAAAATAAAAAAAAAAATAAAAAAAAAGTAACTGCACGCCTGTAATCCCCGAAGAGGTAGGCGGAGGAATGTAGAACATTTCCACGTTTCACCAGTTACTTTTAAGTCCCACGATGGAATAGGTGGTGAGCCTATTGCCA
>DWFO01002194.1:0-14176 GCA_018246595.1 Mimoniades nurscia nurscia | reverse complement strand
TTTCACCAGTTACTTTTAAGTCCCACGATGGAATAGGTGGTGAGCCTATTGCCATATACCGGGCACTTATCCATAAAAGTAGTACATACTTTTTAACAGTATTTATAAGCGGTACTAAAATATTATTTTTAGTTCCCTCTTAGACGTACAACATCTGTATCGGAGATGTACATTTACACCTTCCCCTGAATGAAATAAAATTTTGATTTGATATAACTAAGTGCAAAGATCATATAAATGTTTATAGATCTGCACGTGTTGTTACGTCTGTTAAGGAAAAAACTGTATTACTGACCTCCACATATAACATCAGCCAAGTTTGTCTGGACGCACTGATGTGTTACAGCACCGTCTCTCACAGTGGTGATCTCGCCGTACAGCTGGTGAAGCGCCTCCTGGTCTGACATGAGGATGGTGCGAGGTGAGCAGTCGTCGTCGACGCCGTGGTGACGGGATGAGGAACGAGAGCGCGAGCGCCGCCGCCTGCGAGATAAAACAAAACAATTGTACAACCAAGACATTTGTGCAACCGAAACTATTGTACAACCGAAACAATTGTACAACCGAAACAATTGTACAACCGAAACAATTGTACAACCGATACAATTGTACAACCGAAACAATTGTACAACCGAAACAATTGTACAAAAAAAATATAATGTTATTACACAATTCTACATTCATCACTCTTTGCGTACACGTACGCCGATTTCTGAGACTTCTAACTCATAAACCAATATCTGAATGCAAAGGAAGCACGTCAGTGAGCTTAGACAAAATACTTTTCCGTAATCGTTAACGCCAAACGCTAACTTAAAAATGTAATGGCAATTTTGAATAGTATAGGTACTGCAAGGGAAATATCAACAAACTGTGAAACAGAAAATACAGCCATATAAAAATTATTAAAGAAATAAACGTAACGTAAAATTATCCGGTTCAAGAACAAAGACGTTAATGGAAATTTTAATTAGCAACTTCAGCCAATAGGATTTCTTTTTAAATATTATTTTGTATTCCATTTTAAGTTCATTGACATCCTTCGAAATCAAATCGTCATTAATATATTCGACCTTTTTTTATACTTCCATCCAAGTAAAGGTCGTCACAGATGAAGCAGCAATAAATATTAATACATATACCTACTGTGCTGTAATATGTATTACTGTAAATGCTGTACTATAATATATAATATCTTCGCAGTCATTATCTGTGCAATAATGTCCTGCTATAAGGAGATACGCGTTGCTAAATCTGTTCACATATTTTAAAGAAGTAAGACAATGATATACATATACCTACTAGCAGATCCGGCGAACTGCGTACCGCATCAATTTAAATGTGATGCCAAAGTTCATTAAATAAACATTAACAGGCAACCATAAAAAACTAGTGACCGACCGTAAGTTCGGATTCACTTTCGGCCCCTTTCGGCCACGAAATCTAATTTCGGCCTTAGTTTCGGCCGCGCCGAAACTCGAGTGTTCGTGAATTGTCGTGCGTCGTTCGGCGAATTAAATTAAGTATTAATTTACTGATTAGTAAGTAGATACATACGAGTATATACATCGTACAAATTATTGAAATCTACCTTTTTTAAGTCTGACACTGTACATTTAATGATTCATCATCATAATCCTATCCTAGTCCGGAGCTGGACACAGGCCTCCCTCTAAGAGCGCCATTGCGCCCTGACCTCGGCTTGCTGCATCCATCTTTTGGTCTATGGTGCCACATCATCCATGAAATCCGGCCTGTTCCGGCGGCTGAAACTCGGCGTGCCTTTTGGCAAAACGATTGGTGATGACTTAAATATTAAAACAATGAGTAGGTACTCGTAGAACTGCCTTGCAAAAGTTTTTATTCGCACGCCCTCGTATTATTTAAATTATAGCATAAAAAGTAGCCCACTCATATATGTTGCTCCACAAAGAAAATTAAAGAAATCAAGCGATGAACAGACGAGGTAGGGGGAGGGCCGAGGGGAGCATCTCATGGAGTGCTGGCTCGCGGAGGTTAATATTTTTTGGTGGCGTATAATTGGCGGCGTACGCGAGTAAATCTACCAGCAGGCAAGATTTTTCATCAATAATCGTTATATCTCCCGTTCCCGTGGGATTTCTTGGATAAAACTATCCTATGTTTTTCTCTAGTTTCAAACTATCTTTGTACAAAATTGTATCCAAATCTGTTTAGTTGTCTAGGCAAGAAGAAAAGACATCAGGACAGATTTACAATCGCAATGTTATACATATATTATAAGAAGCGTTATAGCTACGTATGCCGTTATACGAGCGTTACTATAAAATATGTTGTAATAAATCGTAATATGCCTCGCTATTATAACACATAGTTACCTCTGTGACGACCTTAACACACGTCTGCCAAATTATGATGATTAATAATAATTACATTTTAATAATACCACGATGTTCTATAAGCAGTCCATTGCTACAATATTTCAAACAACTTCGACGCTTTGATTAAACAAAAAGTCTTATTTCAAGCGATGGATCGCTTTTTGCACTTTCAAGTTCACGTAACACTCATGTCACCTGCGTTTGGAGTACTCTGCAATTTCTTATACACTTTATGTTGTCAGAGATAAAGTTTAAATTCAATTGAATAGTATCCCATCTCCCAAACCGGATTGTGACCTCTTACGTTTCAAGTCCGCCATGCTACTCGTCCGTCGCCTGTCACTCACTGTAACACTATGGGGTTTTTATTTCTAGTGAGTAACAGAGATTTTTTTTGGGTCTTTTCTTGATCCCACACTGGATGGATGGTATTATGGTAAGACTTCTTACATAGAGATGATGTTACAAAGACATATATTCAGATAGTGAACAAAATATGCCTACTCATCACATAAACATATATTCTGAATACGAATCGAACCCAACAGGTCCATTGGTGCACTGGTTAGTGAACCTGACTGTTGCGCCGGGGGTCGTGGGTTCGATTCCCGCCCAGAATAAATATTTGTGTGGTGAGCAAAAGTATTTGTTCTGTGTCTGGGTGTGGCAAATAATTTAAAAAATATATATATCTATTTACGTATATATGTATTTACATGTATATACATATGTAGTTTATCAGCAATCTGGTTACCATACCACAAGCTCTCTTGACGCCTAGTTTGGGATCAGATGGCCGTGTGTGGAGATGTCCCGAGATATTTTTTAACCCAAAACCCGCGACTCAACAGTTACTGTTAATAACTACTGAATAAAGAAAACAGTTAGTTTTTAAACCTAAATTCTTAAATAACAATAATTTTTGAGGCACACCTAAAAATGTACATTACGTCAACACGCCAAACACAAAGCTCACAACATGTTTTAGCACTATTATGTCAAATTACGTAAAATTTACATATCACTCAAGAGTACGGCACGATGTGCGCAAACGGTGCTAATTTAATACAAAAGAAACAAAACACCGAGTCAATAGGCTTCATTAAGTGATCGCCAGTTAGGAAACTTCACCTTGAACGATCATAAACTAAGGTGCTGGGCTGCCAAAGTCCGATTGACTAATATAAGATGGTTAAAAATAACTTTGAGCAACGCTGACCATATGCCTTTGTTGATTATTACTTCTACTTTAATTGACAAAAAGACAAAACATACGTACAATTCGATTGATGCAAGTACCGAGATAGACCAGAATTCACCTACTCGTACATATGTATGTTGACCAAACAGGTCAGGTACTGGATGATAGCAGTGTCAGCATTTTTTGAAACTGGTGTATGAGTAATGAATATTGAAGAAGCACATCAAACTTGTAAGGATGGAGATATTTTGTACATAGTGGTCTCTGCCGACTCCATTAGAGGCCTTGGATGATAATATTGTCACAACAATAGTACTCTACAATTAAAGTACAACCAAAAATTTTCTTGCGAAATAAACAAGACATTTTGTAACTTTTCTATTTTCCAGTTTTGAGCGTGGGCCTCTTCTGCAATTGTGATCTGGTACATCATCATTTTGTACAAAAATACTTATACGGCAAAAATGCGATTTAATGGTGAAATAGTCTGTCGATTGTTCTCAACTGCTTTAAACTTATTAAGCTTCCAACATAAGTTTATTTCTTATTGAAAATCGCTGCCATGAATTACAATAATAAGCACAACTAAAAAAAAATCTTGCAATAACCAGCCAGGTATTAACAAGACACCGATGTAAAAAAAATATGTTTGCCAATATGTAAAGGTTAAAAAACTTAATCTTCATGATTACACGAACATAACTAGGCAGCAAATAAATTGGTTTAAATAGATTGTAAGGAAAAAAAAAAGTATATTGCATCTTACATTTTGATTTACCACATATAATGACCGAGGTTAAACTATACATCAATAGTGGATTAACGAAGCAATACTAAATATGTAATACGCAAA
The DNA here is from genome assembly GCA_018246595.1 of Mimoniades nurscia nurscia. Classification (NCBI taxonomy): domain Eukaryota; kingdom Metazoa; phylum Arthropoda; class Insecta; order Lepidoptera; family Hesperiidae; genus Mimoniades; species Mimoniades nurscia. Next base: position 9,762 of record DWFO01002194.1, on the reverse strand, counting down.
ACTATTCACGAACGTCCTTCCTATAGATCGAAATGTAATTTTTCATACATTCTCCTCAGTGGGAGTCATAAAGGCGTTCGGCTTACTTGAATCAATTTGTGATCGCTTACCACATAATTGCGGTTACGTTCAAAATTTAAATCAAAGCCATAACATATTGAGTTCTTCTTACATTTTGTACGTTATACATATTTGGAATTTTATGACATAATTTTTCGTAAATTTTAATATGCAGCATTACAATTTTGAATGCAATAATATTAAATAATTAACTATTATTTACTGCGAAAATGATGGTTTGAAGTGTTGCATAAACAAACATTATTAGGATTGAGTAAAATAAAGGGATATTTAAATGAATGCGAATACTCGAAAGCTTGCTTATTTCTCCACAGTCTCACACATCATACAGGACGTATAATTTAGTTCAACAAGGTGCATATTGTTATAAAGTCATACAGATATCTCAAATTGTAGGAATACTCGAATACTTGCTTATCTCCAGTGTTAAAGAACACCATACTGGTACGTGTAATTTAACTAAACAAGGCACAATTTAAATGTTACTCCTACATACCAATTATTGCGAGCCCGACGATGTTAACACACCGAATTCGTTGTCGCTAAAGCGTTTATCGTTCGCAACAATCTCAAGCAAAAGGTTAATCCTGTTGTTTATTCACACCTAAATGTAATTCGCGCGAGTGAATTGGAAACGTGTGATACTCGTAGGTACAGTTTCTCCGTTATTTCTGGTTTTATGTGTGATGTACACACACATATAACCAGAAATAACTTAATCATTGTTGCATGCTATTAACGTTTTTATTAAATATGGGAAATTAAAAAACTTTTAACATTGGTTCTTGTAATGGAATAATGTAACCATCATTAAAGTAAAAGAGTTTCGAAGTGTTAAGGGCAGTTTATTAAAAATGTAGGATAATTTATGTGCTTCCTGTCTACCCCCTACAAGACCCGGTTTGACGATGTCCTATATTATTATGGTAACCATACTAAACAATTACCATAATAATATAGGATATTTGTAGAACTTTAAACAATATGGTAATTTTATAAGAGGTATTAGGTTATTTTGTCATACTGAGAAATTGTCGATTTCGAGAAACTTCTCGTACGAAACCGCGCCGCGCATAAGCAAGAATTTCGCAAGAAACCAATGTCAAGTTTGGCGTCAAAACCGACTTGAGCGCATCAAAACGCTAAATACATACAAATTTGTACAAGGTGTCCACAACGGGGTGCATCAGAAAACAGTAAGGTACATCGAATTTTAAGATTTAAGGTTGTTTTACACATGTGTGTAAACATTCATTTAGTAAGAGTATCTATTTGTTGTACATGATAATAATGATGTAAAAGAATTTACTAAATAAGGGCTAAATGTAATTTACATATAAACAAATCGATCATTTAGTCATATTTTAAATTGGAAACCGACTCATAATGATACAACAGTGAAATTGTACAAACACTTCTAACATTCTTTTTCAGCCTATCTATTCACGGCTTAATGTCCAAACCGCCGTTGGGCAGCAGCGTAATTGGCGCGAAAACATGTTCTCTGATACCCAGCTCGCATGGTCAGTGTTGGGTTTCAGGGCAAATCCCCTTTGAAGCGGCGTTAACCCAACAGTGGACTTACACACCCTGATGATGTTAATTATAACATTTCATATTCTTATTGTTTACGGGTATAATGATTAGTGAGCAAGTTAAATTAAAAACAATGTTTGACATAAAACGAGTGAATGTATGCCTGTGTACAGCGGCCCTTAATAAATATTGAGGTGGCGATGTGCGATGGAGCTTGTTTCTCAGACTTTTTGAATGCAACGTAAATATACGCATGCCCGAGAGCTGATGCGTCGCGTCGGTCGCTCCAAAAAAGCGCTCACGCAGAATTTCTTATTCAGTACATATTTATTACTTCGTTACCATTATGTACTTTTTCGTGTTTCTGCATTTCAATGCAAACTAACGTAATAATATTGATCGATGAGTTTCATGTGCACAGGTTTCATTGCAAAACTTTTATCACGTAATTGTAACGTCTTACAATTCACGTAATGAAATTTAATGAGGTTTTTAAACACGTTACACATACCTAAATGAAAGTAGCGTATGTAACTAAAAGGAATGGTATTTTTATAATTGCATGAAATTCTTGCTATAAAACATCTAATGGTAGGGAATATTAATCTCTCAGTTAACATATTATATGAATACAATAATAAAATTGTTAAAATCGTTGCCGAAGTGAATTTAATTTTGATCTTTATTGTCAAACAACTTACTAAGGGAGACAAATCTAATTCGCTCGACTTGAATGGGCGACATAAGAATGAAGTTTAATTCTGTATTACAACAAACGTTTCAGTTGATAGTTTAATTTATATCCAAACGTCTTATGCGTTCAAGTGATTGAAATCTATTTTGTTATTGTGATAATTTAACGTCATTATTATGTAAGCATATAACGTTTTTTCGTTTGGCAATATTACTAGATTTTGTACAGTTTAAGTTTCCACATCGAAATACTCACTCAGGTGTGACAATGAAGAATCCCCTGGAGGTCTGGTATATCTTCCGTTCCTGCATCAGCTGAGCCAGAGTGTCGTACACGACCTCCTGCGAGGGCGTCTGCATGGAGGGGAACTTAACTGACAGGGACGTACGGATGCTCTCCAGTGTTGCTGACTGCCCCTGTTGACCAACACCGATTATTTGCAAAATATTGTGAACGGCAATAACGTAACATCACGCCTGTAATCCCCGAAGAGGTAAACAGAGGAATGTCGTACACTACCACGTTTCACCAGTTACGTTTAAGTCCCACTATGGAATAGGTGGTAAGCCTATTGCCGTACACCGGGCACATATCCAGACTCCGAGCCACTACTAGAAAATATAAGAAATATAGAAAAATTCAATGGTGCCCGAAGCAGGATTTGAACCGAGCACCTCCCGATCAGTAATGGCGCTTGCTGTTGCTGGTGTTGCTTACACGACCAACGAGGCAGGCAGTTTAAGATAATACCAGTAACAATAACGTTAATAGTAGGTACTTTGTCTATACTTATGTGACATAATAAGGTATTAATGGTCATTTAACGCCGACGAATAGCATGCCCTTGGGCATTAAAATAACAAGAAAATCAAATAAATATATATATATATATATATGTATATACAATATAAGTTCATTATTTTTGTCGATGTCACTGAGAACTTGACATGACATGGTGCTGTTTTTATTCCTAAGCAAAATAGTTCCTGTAGTGTAGCTGTTACGGACACGTCCAATATATGTATATCTATTCTCCAAATTTTTAAGCAAACATTCCTTATACAGATATATCTGTATAGTTAGAATCATTCATTAAAACCCACAATGTATGTTGTCTAAATCGTACTTCAAATTTGGTCATTTCCGGGTGTGGATTTATGTGTCGCACAATAATTTACTGTGTCAAATATTAGTCAATGGAATTTTACAATGACGTAACAATAATGGTATTAATTACGGAACATAAAAATATATGTATATGGGAAATAAAAGAATAAGTGAAACTTACATTTTGCTTCGCTAAAACTCTATACCATATTCCAACAATTCGTGCCTCGTTGACGATAATAAGATTTCCTTATATCATACGAACAGTGTCAAAGTACGCAATGGATTTTTTTACACTTGTTTCATACTTAAAACCTACAGGTTATAAATTTATGAAGTTGAATCCGAAGATCATATCGAATAATACTTTGTATTATGCTGGGTGGAACCAATGTCTTAATACATTTAGGTAATGCAAAGAAACAAGTTCGCTAAGGACGGAATACATCAGCATAAAGAACTGAGACTGATCTTGTTATACATTGTGTGGCAACTGACATTTAATATATGTAATATTACAACTTGCACACAGGCGTTAGTATTGCGTTGTGCGTAAAGTTATGCGTTCGTAAATGAAATGTCACTTATTGTAATGGCAAGCCGAAGACGGCGCGACGACTGTCTTTGGAGGAGGTGTATGCTCAAAAGTGAGCTAGATACGCTTATGATTTTATTTGGACCAAACTAGAAATATTAAAACATGTAGGATAACGAAATCAAGCAATAAACGAGTTTATTTAGATGACTCTTAATTTATTGTAAATACAATAAAATATAAATGATGAAAAATGATAATAAACAAAATTACTTTTTTCTTGTTACTGCGAAGGCTCACTTAGAATTAATGACTCTATATACATCATAACTATGTATGTAAAATATTTTAAAAAAAAGTAACATCACGCCTGTATTCCCCGAAGAGGTAGGTAAAGGTAGGTAGAAAATATTTTATATTACTAAAACTTAATATGTATCGGCAATACGATTAAAACGTTCGGACATTGTAAATTAAATTTGGAGTTCGTTCATGTATAACGCTAATTTCCAAAACACGTAAATCATACCTCGCTATACGGATATTCGAATCATACAAATCATACATTGCAGTTGTAACATAAATGTACACTCATCATTCAATGTCACGGCAACGAGTTATCTGTTATTGCATAATTCGCGACACGAGCTGAAGGCGAGGTAGCCGAACATTTGATACTTTGCCAAAGGCCGTAAACTACAACAAGTGTGTCCTTAAGCCGCCCACCTGAATCATAAATGCGAAATTGCGTTCAGTTTTAGAGAAAGGTGCGTAGATCGATTGCGAATTAAATCAATGCGAACAGGATCAAGTACACCTTTAATTTGTGACTTAGCTAAGTTGCAGCATACACAATATGCCGCTCCCAGTATTTAATGTCTACCGGCATAATTAGGATAGTGACATGATGTCATATAAAGGCTATATATGTTAATTCTGCCTTTTATCATAAAGAACAAAAGTCAAAGCAATAATATGGATGATAAATGTCGTCTAATTAGATAAAGAAGCAGCAAAACTCTAGTTCGCATTATACATATAAGAAAATGAATTAATCCTTTTACGTGATCGAAATAATACAAAAATCATTTCATTTAATAACTTAATTAGGTTATGTAATATTTAAAAAATACAAGTGCAACTGAATTATTATTATTCTACTGTGGAGTTAGTTACTTAATGTGGTTTGGGATATACGGTAGATACGACATTCTTCGAGAATTATTACAGAAATAGACGAAGTTTAGTGACAAACACATATGAATCACAGACTTAATAACGTTTCATTACATTGTAAGAGATGTACCATCAAGTCTGTAATTCCCAAAGAGGTAGATAGGGGAATGCATTACAACCCCTCGTTTCACTGGTACATTTACGTCCCACTTTGGAACAGGGGGTGAGCCTATTGTTATACACGAAATCGAGTCTCCGAGCCACTTATAGACATTTGAAATTCAAAATCCAACTGTATCCCACCCGGGGATCAAATCCAGGAGCTCTCGATCAGCCTTGCTTGAAACTCGACCAACGAGGCAGTCATTCAATACATTGTAATAATTAAATAATAATTAAAAATACAATACAAAAATAATTCTACATCATCCTTAGATACACTCTCATTGTGGAGAAAATCAGTATCTTTTAAGGATACTAATTTCAACCCAGCAAATGTAAAATTTGTTTCCAATAATAAACTTAGAGTTGAGTTTGATAAAACTGATGATATGAAAATAACATTGGAAAAGATTGGTGAGTCCAATCCTAACGTTTCAGCTGAAGTGTGTAAAAAGTTAAAACCAATGATTATAATTAAAGGCATAACTAACGAAACGAGTTATGAAACTCTGAAAGATATAATTATCAATCAAAATGATCATATTAAATATAATATCAAAAGCGTCAATGACATTGTATTGAAGTTTACAAGGAAAAACAAGAATCCTAAACTATACAACGCAATATTCATATGTGCTCCATATCTATGGAGAATCATCACAAAAGAAAACAAAATTAATGTAGACCATCAACGTGTTCACGTTGATGAGTTCTGCCCTTTACTGCAATGTTTTAAATGCCTCAAATTTGGTCATACTCGAAAGTTTTGCAAGTTAGATGAACATCACTGTTCCCACTGCTCGGGCTCACACGAGTTTAAAGATTGCCCAATACAAAGAGACAATTCTAAAATATCATGCTATAACTGTAAAATATACAACGAAAAGAATAATAAAAACAATGAAAAAATAAACCACAGTGCGATCGCAGATAACTGCCCAAGGAAAAATTTCATGATCAAACTTACTCATTCTAAAATTGACTATGGACAATAGTCCTAATACTAACAGTTCTAATACTCCTATCGACACATTACCATACGACAATTCTAACACTATTCAAATTAACCTTCGCAGGAGTAGAAATGCACTCCATGAACTACTAGTTCATATTAACAAAAATCAACCAGATTTCATTTTCATCACTGAACCATATACTGGAAAATTTGATCATATGAAATTAAATAATCCAAATTATACATTGTACCAATTTCCTTCATCTCGTCCTGTTCATGCTGCATTCGCGATACGTAACAATGTTTTGTGCTCTTTAGGATTCACCCATCACTCCAACTCCAATTTATGCATTGTAAATTGTACAGATGAATCTGGATGCAATTTTTATTTCATTTCAATATATATAGAACCACGCAGAGATGTACACAATACCTTACAAAAACTAGAAATGTTTATAAATTCGAATCAAAATGCAAAATTTTTAATATGTGGAGATTTCAACGGTTGGCATAAGATTTGGGGTTCTAGGCAAAATAGTTATAGGGGAAATTTAATTTTTGATTTTATAACAAACAATAATTTTATTATCTGTAATACAGGTAATCATCCAACATTTCACACAATCTCTCACAATATTCCTCGAGAATCAGTAATTGATTTGACTCTTGTAAGTAATTGCTCATCCATTTACATTAATAACTGGACAGTAAATATCAACCTCATACCTAGCTCTGATCATTATGCTATTACATTTAATACATCATTTCATAACATAATTTTTACAAAAAATAAAAAATCATCCACCTTTAAGTATAATACAAATTCAATCGTATGGAATAAGATTTCTGATAAATTTAAATATGAAATTAGTAAAAAACTTCCACCTACTGACATAGTCGATACACTGAACAGTTATGATTTAGACATTTTTATAAATAATTCTATTAATGCTATACAATGCGCTTGTAACATATTGTTACCTCGCTTTCGTGGTAAACCAAACAAAGCCCCTTTTTGGAATACAAAACTGGATGAATTAAAAACAAAAGTATTAAAAGCACACCATAAATTATCTCGATATGTACGCAGGAAATTACCTTTAAATGATGTCATCATCGAACGAGATATAGCAAGAAAAGAATATTCTGAAGCTTTTTGCGCTACATCCTGCAAACATTTTAAAGAATTTTGCTCTCGACAAACCAAGGAGGATGTATGGTCAGTAACAAATCGTTTAATCAAATCAAAACCGATCACACAACCACCTTCCACATTATTGCTGAATGATGGCACATATACCACAAACAGCTTTGATACAGCCCATGCCCTTATTGACAATTTTTTTCCGGATGACAATACAGACAATACGCCATCACAAAAATACATAAGATCCATTATGTATTCACCATTAAATACATCACTTGAACCACCGTTCACAATCAATGAAATTCTTAGTTGCTTAAAACATATGAATAATAAAAAATCACCAGGCATTGATCACTTAACCGCTGATATCTGTCTTATGTTCACCACTCTTTTTCCCGATTTTATAACTAAAATATATAATAAATGCTTAGAATTAGAATACTTCCCTCTATCATGGAAACATGCTCTTATTAAAATAATACCAAAACCAGGTAAAGACACCTACAAAAATTTATCATCATTTCGCCCTATTGGACTAATAAATGTATTTGGCAAATTACTAGAAAGACTCATCGTAGATAGATTACATTATCATCTAAGCACTAATAATCATAGCAATATATTACAATTCGGTTTTAAACAGCAAATTTCAACTACTCATGCCATTCATACTGCTCTAAATTTAATAAAATCAAAGAAAGCTGTTGGTGAACATGTAATTGCCATTTCACTTGACATAAAAGCCGCGTTTGACAATGCCTGGTGGCCATCTGTATTTTATAAACTACGCAAATATGAATGCCCTAGTAATGTATATAAAATTCTATTAAGTTACACTGAAAACCGAACTATATCAATAAATTTCTCAGACATCAATGCCAATAAGGTCATGTCTCGTGGCTGTATACAAGGTTCTGTCTGTGGACCCACTATGTGGAATCTAATAATGGATGATCTTTTAATTCAAAATCTTCCGGATGGATGTCACATCCAGGCTTTTGCCGATGATGTGCTCCTTATCACACACTCATCCTCCTTGACCGAATTAGAGACCATAACAAACATAGCATTGAAGATAATAGAAAACTGGGGTATAAATGAAAAACTCGAATTTGGACCAAGCAAAACCATGATGATCGGTTTTTCTAATAAATGTAAGTCTTTAAATATTTACATGGGTAATACAAGGCTTAAATTTAACGATAACTTTAAATATTTAGGTATCATTATTGACAACAAATTATCATTCATTAAGCACGCACTACACACAATTGATAAAGTTAAAAAAATATTTTATAAATTACTTATCTACACCAAACCTACATGGGGCATACATTCGGACATCATCAGAATAATTTATGAACAAGTCATCGTACCCATTATTTGCTATGCGGCTGACATTTGGTCAGATGCCATCAAATATAATAACATTTCGAAAAAATTCCTTTCATTACAACGCATGTTCGCCATTAAAATCCTTCATGGTTTTCATACCCTCAACACAATTACTTCAATTTCATTGGCACAATTGACTCCCATTACCGAAAAAATTAAAACCACATCTATCATTTCACTTTCTAAATTTAATGGCATTTCACCCTTCCTTCCATCTGACATCCCATTAGAAAAACATTCACCACCTTCTTCTTTACTTCATCCTTCACTTCGCCATCCAATACAATTCAATGAAATCCAATCACTTGAAGCATTTGAAAGGTTCCGAAGGGTCGAATCCTGGTGTGCCTTCACTGATGGGAGCCGACATGACGACGTGGTTGGTGCTGCATTCGTAATTATTAATCCTAATGGCAGCACAACAACCAAAAAGTTAAAACTTCACCCCTCATGTTCGGTTTTCCAAGCAGAAATGCTGGCAATAGAGAGGGCGTGCAGATGGATTATTGAAAGGAAAATTAATAACACCTGTATTTTCTCTGATTCCAAGTCGGCCCTTATGGAGCTTTCAAATGCTTACAGTCACAATCATTTCGCAGTCGAAATTTTTAATCTCCTTTCAATGGCTAAAACTCATAACATTATCATTAATTTTGCATGGATAAAGGCACATGTTGGTATTCCCGGCAATGAAATGGCAGATGCTGCGGCAAAATCAGCCGCTAAAGCTCATAAATCACCAGATTTCATACACACGCCCATATCATACATCAAAAATTTATGTAGAATTCAGTTACAAGACGCATCCTGCAACTTCTATAATAAATTAGATAATAACAATTACACCAAATTGATCTTCCCATCTTATAAAGACATCACAAAGTTCTTCTCCACTGTAACACCAACATTTGCCATAACACAATTTTTAACAAATCATGCATATCATAAGTCATACCTTCATCGATTTCGTATCA
>DWFO01002193.1:0-14178 GCA_018246595.1 Mimoniades nurscia nurscia | reverse complement strand
ACGTGTCGGTTTTCTTATATATTTATCCTGTAAACTATCAGTGGAAACTTTTCATTGGCCATATTGTACCTAATCTTTCTTTATAATCTACCTTTTATGTACTTAGCTGTAAGATTCCCTAAAAACTTAAATAAAAAAATAAATAAATATAAATATGTATATAGAGTGAATTCGAAATTCTCGGACCTTAACGCCCTCCTTCAAGCGTATTTAGTCTCCTGATTAACTAAAGTAACTTAACTAATATATTCTTATTATATATACGTAAAGAACTTTCAAGAATTAATTTATTTTTGTTGATTAATCAGGCCTGGAAGTACTGAGTCATCAATGTAATAAAAGTAAAGAAAAATTAGAAATCACAAGTAAAAATTAGAAATCAATCACCTACTCTACATCGAGTTAACTTCAAAGCGATCAACAAGCGAGTAGAAGGATATCAGGAGTTTGAAATATTTTAAAGTTATGTAGACCCATGTAAAAGACATTAAGCAATGTAAAGCAATACCTACTACACAAGTGCAGAGCAATACGAAGTAATATTGAACAATATAGAGCTGTGTAGTTTTGTTGGGATACTGACAACAAACTTTGTCATCACCAGCCTATTGCAGTCTACTGCTGAACATAGGTGTCCCCTGAGGAGTTATGCCCATAACCCCCACGCTGGGCATAAGGGTACAGGATCGCAGAGCACAGCTTCTCGCAGCTAAGCTTCCAAAGCTAACCAGGGCATTGAGCTGTACCTAGACAAACCGCGCCATACCGCGGGTCGGGGACTGTATTCTTACTCCGACCCGACACGGACCAATAAACTGATACATATTAATGCTAATTATTACAAAATCCGTTCGCTACAAAATGTATGATCCCCGATGATAAAGCTTGAAGCGTTAAGTTTTTGTCGTGTTTTAGTGATACGAGTAGTGACCTTCCACCATCTACTAGATCATACTTGTACAAATGTGGGTAGGCTTGACTATCCAGGTGAGAAATTTAGGGTTGCGTGAGTCCGATCAGACAGTCCCGTTCATATAACCCATTCTGTTATCCAATAGTCAAATTTTACCAATTGGATAGTGGGCTTTGTATTTTACTACGACCATGCCCCCTTTGTAATCCGTAACCAGACCTTATTTTGTAATTTGTATTGCATTAAATATATGAAAATAATTTAAATATACCAATTATGGAGCTAACTGACATCCGTCAAATGATATGTGTAATTATTGAGCCTCTAGTTTAGTGATTGCGGGATTAGTCAATTAGGGGAAAAAACATAAAAAAAGCCTCAAACTCTGTCTGTATCAAGTATTGTTTTCAAGCGACATGGTCGCCTGCAACAATCAGATGTACACCACTCACTCCACTTTCACTAGCGGCGCACAGCCCACGCGGGCCGCCGGTAGCCGGGCCACTCGCTTGTATCTATTCATCGTGACGTATCAACAACAACATGGCTGCGGCCAGTCATCGAACATCAGCGTATTTCCAACACAATACCAGCGAGACGATCAGCCGACTCTACGTACAGTTGTAGAGTTTTTTTTTATATAAATAGAACAGACTTCGCTAATACACGAGTTGAAGGTCTCGTATCTGGAGGTGGCTGTCTAATAGGACGCTCTATCGGGATGTAGGTGTGAAGGAGCTGCAAGACTTTTGACTAGTGGCTGCCTGTTAAAAAGGACGCTCTTCAAATCAGGATGTAAGGGTGACAGAATTGAAGGATTTTTTTTTGTGGTTGCTGAATGTTTAATAGTGACACTACCTGGATATAGGAGTGCCAGAGATGAAATGTTGAACGTTGACCTTATATTATGGTCGTTATAAAGGACGCATCAGGATATTGGAGGAATATCTGTTACGTTCTTTTTAAGTGTTGGTGATCAAATTATATCATCATTACTTTAAACTTTAGACCCTGCGATATGTAGAGTTCGCGCAGTATCTGTATGTGAGGAATATTTCTGAATTATCCTAAGCAAAGGTCTAGGAGGTAGCAATTGAGATTATAGAGGTTGTACATGCATGGAACGTTACTGAGAGTAGGACTTAAGAATAACTTGACCAGTTTGTATATAAGAAATCATGATATGTGTAAAATTATATGGGACTAGGGAGGGAGGGACTAGGGTTCAGATCATAGAATGCATCGCTTTGAAAATCAAATGTCAACGACTACAAGGATGGAGGAAGCCTACATGTAGTTTTCCAGAATGTTCCTCATCATTGTCAACCCTTTTATCGTTCCGTTGATGGATACGGGTCTCCTCTCAGAATGATATATTATTATTATATGACTCTAATCCATTTCATAATAAACACAGTTTATTTGTAAAGCAAACAAAACATGTCTGTGTGTTTAAAAAATTTAACAATAACACTGCTGTGACAACACATTTCATATTTATGTAAGCATCGTAACATCACGCCTGTAGTCTCCGAAGAGAAAGGAAGAGGAATGCAGCACACTCCCCGGTTCCACCAGTTACGCTTACGTCCTATAATGGAATAGGTGGTGAGTATATTGCTCTTACATCGGAATTGACCGGAATAAGAATTTCAAATTAGAAAACTCAGCATGACACCACTTGGGGATCGAAGCCAGGACCTCGTAAACATCAGTCGTAGTTCAGTCGCTGGACCAACCAGGCAGTCAGGAATATTTATATACCTAAAGGATTAACAATTAACATAATATATCAACTATACCTACTCGTTTGTATATCGTTGTGCCAAGATGGCTGTATTAAAGAAATATCTAGTGTACGGAATGTTAGGAAAAGTGTCAAGACCTGTTTGTTCTTTAACTATCGTCTCTTACACACATGTGCTGACTGCTGACGGGGTGGATTAAATTCGTGAACCCACACATTATTTAATATAGGTATAGTACTAAAAGCTCAAGTGAACTGCACACACGGCCATGTGTCATCAAGCGGGACAGAGCTTGTGGCATGATAAGCAGATAGTTAACAAACGACATTTCGAAACACATACCTACATATGTACTTAGAAACATAATTTGACACCTAGGCACAGAACTAAACCCGTTTTCAGAAAACTCATACCTACATATTACTGATTGGAAATTGAAGTCAGAACCTTTACCTCATTGGTCTGAAGCACTAACCACTAAACCGACAACGCGGCTAAGAGTATTACTATTATGATGATAATGGTATTACTTTATGCGTGCTTAATATTTATAAATAACCCATTTAACCGTACAAGCCGGTAGCCAATTTTAGAGTCACGATGACGTCTCAAGATGGCGCCGCGTCGGGTTGTGACGTCATGTCCTCTCAGCATTTTATGTTTTAACTGCTATCCAAATATAACACACGATTAACAGACCCACTGGTTAAGTTAAATCTACAACGCGCCCAGCAACTTGCACACCCTGGCCCACGTTTCAATAGCATAACTAGATCGGTACAGATTGATTAAATTATCTTTCTATTAAGAGAGTATCAAGCGAGCAGACAGCCATGGCGAATGGCCGCTGTGGCCCATACGCTTCTGCCACTGACCTCGAACTGGACTATACAAGTAACACTGTTAGGAAGTGTTTTAGCTATCAGAGGGTTAGCCGATGCGCTACAACGGTGTACCCAATAACACGGACCCCCCGACCCTGAATAGTAAGTTTGTGTGTTCAGTATTTAATTAGTAAGTTCTATTACCCCAGGGCCCTCGGCTGTACACCTACGCCAGTGTCTGTCAGCGTCGATTAGTGTCAATACATGATAACATTATTCAATTATTTAATAAGTACCTACATATTGATATAGGCGAAGACGCGCAGGAAGGAATTTGAAAACTTATTTTTTGCCGCGAAAACAAAAAAACATGGCAAATGAAAATTTCAACGGGAAACGGAACTGGGGTGGCTTGATTTATGATTTCTTTTGGAATATATGTATAGGTATAGATATCTATAGTCGGTTACGATATAAAAAAAATTCACCTACTCTCACAAACTGTTTTCTTCTATTCATGTCATTAGCCATTCGCTACGACCTTGGTATTCGCTGTTTATTAATAAAGAGTAATAATTATACGACCGAATAAATAAACAGACCGCTCCTCTTACTATCTAACCGTCATTGTGACATGATTTATGTGACTCAACACTATTATTTACTTTCTTGTATGCTATAATATTTAATTGTTTATATAGACCGATAAATGTGTGATAATTTTTTTTTTCATAAATAGGAATCAATTAAATATATTAAAAAAGCGTGTACAAAAAGACAGCTGTAATCCGCGAAATGGTAGGCAGAGGAGTGTAGAACCATCCCACCTTTAGACAGACAGGTACATTTACATAAATTATATAATATTAGATGCCCAGCAATAATTATTTGGTAGCAAATAAACATATATGAGTATACCTATATATTACATACATACAAAATAAATACCAATTACATTTTATCGTTAGCATTTATTTAAAATATCATTGTCATGGCTGATATGTTTACTTATCGCAATGCTTGATTCACCACAGATAAGTAAATCCTGAATCCTACCTACGATTACATGTAAATACGTATGTAACAATCGATGATTCACAATGTCGATACATGTTATTCATAATTATATTATGAAGTTTAAACGTCACTGGATACAAGCGTAAAGGGGAAAACTCGTTTGGAAACACACCACAGAGTTCTGCATAGGTCTCTGTGGGAAGTGTACCAGCGCGCACCTAGCTGCGAAAAACTGTATACAGTGAGACGCTAGAAGGGATATACGGACATTATGATGATATGTTTTTCATCGTCATCAACCTATTGCAGCCCACAGCTGGACATAAGGCATAAGGGGCTATGCCCACAATCCCCACGCTGGGCATGTGGGTTGGGATCGCAGAGCACAGCCCCTCGGACGATCTACGCTGCTGCGTACAGGCGGCTGGGCGCGCAACTGTATCTAATGATATGTTTACGGTGCATTTTAAATATAACACAAGTAGCATCATTCCTTAGCCGCGCTAGTACAAGCCAGATTGTTACCTGGACGGGTGGGTTATTGCAAAAAAAAAACAAGCAAAGAACATTAACGAATCCATTAGGAGATATTAACTGTAGTTTTAACACAAAAACCGCAATAATGACAACATAAGCGGCGTCTATTCCGATACTTTATGAGCACCGGTCTGCGCATGGTCGACGTTTGCAGTTCGAACGTTATCAACATTCTTAAATTAAATACTAAGTATATTAAATATATCTTCATGTGTATATACCTACACTGTACTACCTACTGTCTGACCATACATTATTATGAGTGTCACATTGACAGTGGGGGAGTCAACAATTAATGTAAAATTTTATTGTATTGCACGTGCCCGGTGTATGGCGATAGGGTCTTAGGTACAGGTAAACGTAACTGGTTAAACATAGGAAGTGTACTACACTCATATGCCTACCTCTTCAGGGATTACTGGAGCGATGTTACGTTTATTTTATCGTATTTATTACACGTAAAAGTCTTATCTCTCTGCGCTCCTTATCTGTGCAAACTGTAACTCAACCGACCAACTTTGCTCCGCCATTTTCTTAAAACGGAGTACAAATATAACTTCACGTATTAATACATATAAAGATTAACTTTCTTTTTTTTTCACAACTTTTTTCTCCACCGACCCTAGTTCTGCCGGTACTTATTGCTCGATACACACTCCGTATCTCCGGGCTTTTAAGATGGTGAGATTTGAAAATGGAATACAACGGGTGCGCGAAAAAAAAACCACTACACGTCAAAATTTTAACCACAAGTGGGTAGATGTGAATCGGATTGTAGAGATGTCGGTATGCATCCGCGTAAAGAGATTGCACTTTGATTTGCTACTGGCGTGGTGGCCGAGCGGTTAGTGACCTTAATTATTGTGATGGAGGTTGTGGGTTCGATACCCAATTTCAACTATTATTCTTGCGAATACTTATTCTATATCAGGTTGTAAATTTTATCTATACACCTAAGTATGCATTTGGAGATTTATAGGCAGATATTTATTCTCTAGTTAGTGGTTTAAGATCACGATTGCATGGGACACAATATTTTTATTTAGTTATATAACGATTTATTTTTATTTTTATTTGGATTTATTTTTATTTGGATCACACAATATTCATGTGCATAATGAAAAGCATAAAATGAACGCAGAAATCAACTAAGTTTCATTAAAAATCATTTCATATACATATTTCCACCAGAAAGGGTTTGGAGGAGGAGGAACAGAAAGCAAGAAGGAAAAAACAAAATAATAATTATATATATTGTTAGGTAGGTAGGTATATAAATATCGAAGACCATTTTTGCGACATACGTATTTCTCGATCTACTTAATAACAGTTGGCCAGCTTTTTGGAAATCTTGGACGGCATTAAACCTTCCAACAATTCACTTAGCCACTAACGCGACAGGAATTGGGGGTTCGATCCCCAAAAAAATCCACTCTAAATATCAGGAATATCTCCTACTCGCTTGCTATGTCCATTGTCTCAAATACCCAATTATTCCAATTATAAAAAATGTATCAATACATAATAGGAACAAAGGGTTGCAAATAACAGACTTTTTTCCGAACGTAACATTAAAAGGATTCGTATCACTATCAACCTTAAATACAATTTCCCCTTATACATATAAAGTCGATTTTGCATTGTCAATGTTAAAAAATAATTAAAACACGCCTCAACTGAATAAAGGCTTATAAAAATCGTCGTATCGTATTAAAATAAATCGAACAGACTACGAAATAAAGTGTATTTTTAAATAACAGCTCAAGCGGGAGCAAGGACGAAACAGGATTGCAAGAAATCGTAGAACCAGTTACGATTCGTTTCATACAATATTCAAACGTAACATTTTATAAATAAGTTCCATAATACTTTGTAGTGTTTTTATACATGTTATAGCCCGTTTTCGAATTTCACTCGCGTTCGACTTCTAATTCTATCCTCGTTCCATGATTCGAACGGCATTCATTGAAATATGGAACTTCAGCACATGGATTTAAGATCGAAATACCTTTGCTGTGAAACATGAGGTAAGACGTTATATTGTTGAGCAGGAAGTTATTGATTACAAACCGCGCCAGCCAATAGGGGCGCTCGGATAGCAAAATGGCGGACAAGGGTAGGTCTCCCTTCAGAAAATTTATATCCATCTAGTCTAATTTATTACGTATTGTACGCTCCGACATTAATCTTTTTCTGGCTTTATTAATGGATAATGGTAGGCCGCTGTTTTATTCTAACGAAACTGTTTCCCGCGGGTTTTCGTGGCGCCATCTTGAATGGGCGCGTTCGCGCGCTTTTGGATTTTGTTTTTTTTTATTTCGTTTTTATGCGCAGCTAAATGTTTTGTGTCAGACAAAGGTAATTATGTAGAATATACATAGATACCTATACCTTAAGCATTTTTATTTCGTTTAATTTTTTTGGGCAGTGAGACGTGGAATACTTACATGTTCGTATTGTATAATATAATGCTTACAACTGACCGTAACTAGATAAAACCTTGTAGCTATTTCCTTATGTTTTATAAATTAGGTAGGTATCTAAAGCATGTGTATGTACAGCAAATCATTAATCAATTTCTTTAGCAGAATTAAATCTCCATGTTTTAAATTCAATTCACATTAATTATTAATACAGCCTATTTAGATGTTATTTACTAAATTATAATACCTATGCGTCTAGGTCCTCCCCTTTTGTGTAGTAGGTACCTATACAAATTTTAAATAAATAAAAAATAAAAATAAATCCCCAAATACTTTAGCTATAATTATCACGAGTAGATACTTTGCCATAATACCTACGACTTCTTTCCCAAAATTGTACTAGATACTTAATTAAGACGCCCGTCAGCGGAAACTGAAACATGTTAAACTCAAATGTACCTACTTACTTACTTACTGACGCATTAAATGAGCCAGTTTTTCAGGAACTGAATTAAAGCTCAGGTTCAATACTTCGGCAACGTTGGTTTGTATATAAACCGATAATTTTACTAAATTAAAAAAAAATCTATAGCATACAAACGAAACGTGTAACGGTCTACATCAATTATTAATATTATTATTATACCGGGTCTCTTCCGGGCTACGCAGAGGCCATCGACAATCACATATCTATAATAGGCACTTCCTCATATAGGTACCTACATTAATCAAGCAACATCTCCAACCGACCTTCAAGTAGAACCTTTTGGAGCCTGTGTAAAGGCACCGTACACCGCGCGCACCGAGTCCACGGAGAAAGCGCTTCGTTGCCATGATGGAACAAGTTGCGATGGCAAAGTTGACATGTCATCAAAACATCAGCCGCCAACGAACTACGGAGGCGAGCCGCCGTGCGCGGCGTAACTGGTCTTCGCGTGTCATTATTGCGTGCCTGTGGCTATATCAGCGCCAGCCACGCTGCTCTATGTTCCAATAAACCACTTAGATAGAGATAGCCTATTTTTTTAACAACACTGGCCGAAAAGAATGTGTCGCTAAAAACAACACCTATTAACATAAAATAAGACAATTGACATTCCAAATTCAATTTTTTGGAATAGGTACATTTTTACGCGCGAAATGATATCTTCAATTTATTTGTGTATAAAAATGTACAAAAAATATTATATGCATAGGTACATAATCTACTACCTATTAGTAATTTTAATAACAAATTTAAAATACCAAATATAAGATCGCTACTTGCATGAAGTGCATTTATAAAGTAAGGTACGTAGGTATATTATAATTATCAGGAAGTAATTTCAATATTACATGCAATAATTTATGTATGTATCACCTAATTTATCAGATGCGGGAGGTAAAAGTTTTTTAAACTAGCGCGCGTGTATGAGAGTCTGTAAAACTCTGTAAAAGTCTGTAAGACTTCTCAGTCACGTGTAACACTCACGAAACATTCAACAACCAAAGAGTCTGTAAGGATAGAAATGTCACCCTCGGTGCTCTCTGCTTGCCCCGTGAGCCACCTGGTGTGATGATATAATGATGGTCTGATGAAAGACACTAAGCCACTTGAAGATCGAACGTTTCTAAAGCGATCTAGACGACGCCGACGAGATTTAACGAATGCTGCCCTCACGATAAAAACGTAGATCGAACCGTGGAAACGTACGTTGAAATTTGCCACTAACGTTCGACCTTTCAAATGACCGTACGTTGTTTTCGTAAGCGGCTAGGACATTTAGACTTACCTACTGCCCAAACGCATTTTTACTATGCTTGAGGCAGAAGTCTTCTATGGAAATGCTAAATTAATTTACCTACATCTGTAAACTAATTGCAGGTATTTTTACACACAGACCGCCAAACTGCCTCGTCAGTCGTCTTGGTTGCAAGCGCGATTACCAATCGGGAGATCTTTGGTTCAAACCCCAGGCGGGCACTGTCAAATTTTTCTTATTTAGATTTTCTAGTAGTGGCTCGTAGTCTGGATATGTGCCCGGTGTGTGGCAATAGGCTCACCAACTAGTCCACAGCGGAACGTAATCTTAAGTTATAATAGGTGGAAGTGTACTACAGCCCTCTGCCTACCTCTTCGGAGATTACAAGCGTAACGTTACAAACAGAAGGAACACGCGTGCTCGGAACATGAAAGAAACTTACAGCGATCGGCTCAACGGCCACGGTGGACCACTGGACCAGGATATATAGGTAGCCACTGATCGTGAATAGGTAGATATTACACAGAAGAAAACACTTTTCACACGTAACTTGGTCACACTTGTTAGAAAGAGCGAGACAGACTGATCAACATGCATCACCTATTTCATTCGCACTAAAACATATCCAAACGGACGCTTCCTCGACTTGCATCCGTTGCCCCCTCCCCCCCCCCTCCTCCCTCACGTTCCCTCTGCCGTCCCCCCAGCAGCACCCCATCACGGACACCATACAACAGCCACAATGTATGATTAATGTTACCATCAAAGTTGTACGTCTCAATCCCGTGGGATTGCCAGCCATTAATAATCCTTTGTTGAATTAAAATCAATTCCTTGGTCCCCCCACTATTGTTGTTGGTACTGTATGTTTGTACGGTTGGTACGTCGCGCACACACACATGCACACCAAGACGCGTGTGCGTGTGTGAGTGCATAAAAAAAAACTGAAAACTGAGTCTTCATACTTTGCAAGCTTGGGATCTCAACACGAGTATAATGCTTCGCGTGCTGTGGGTACTTATATGAAAATACTTAACACCACACCTGTAATACGTAAGCAGATAAATGCAGAACACTTCAACGTTTCACCAATGACGTTAAATCTCACTATGGAATAGGTGGTGAAACTCCGAACCACCAGTGTGCTACACTCCTCTGCCTGCCCCGTTCGCGGCTTACACACTTTATGTCACGTAATGAACAAACAGACATATCTGCAGTCGTGCAATCATTTAATCCTGTCTGATCACCGTGTAATCATTCCTACCGTCTTGTTGCTACGGTCCCGCCCGAGCTCCGCCACAGACATCTACGGACGGCAGCGGCCACTTTTAACTGCTGGCTACTCATATGCTGCTCCAGACACATACGAAATATTACAAAGGTTCATATTTCGCACTTCTCACTGTACATTATCATTAATGCACATATATAAAGATGAATTTAATAGACAAGCATGATAAACATTAATTTTAAATACGCATCCCACATAGAAAATTAGGTGCGTGTCAGGATTGGAATCCTATAGCCCTGCTGATGTGGGGCTCTGTCTGTGTGATACCACTGAACTATCAGCGCTTTAAATGCTTATACAATCGAAATACTTCTTGACTTGTCAAATATTTATTCATTCACTTCTAATGAATTATCGGAATTACAAAAATCTGTCCATACACAAATGGAATGTACTAGAAAGTCTTGTTTTAATGCATTTGTTACTCGTTGCCGCCTTTACGTGTAAGCGAGATAACGCTATACAAATCTAGTATTTCCGTCGCTTATGATATCTTGTTACAAAGTTATATATACATACATAGCATAGTTAAGAGTTTAAAATTGGAACGAATCAGTTGATTCAGGTCACTGTAGAGAGAAGTGCTCAAAGTTCTAGATCGATTTACGAATCCATAAGCGTCCCACCCCGACCGGCGTCGGAGCCACAAAAGTTTTAATTTATTCATTACCAAAACTGGAATTATCGGAGAGACCCCGGACAAAGGGTCTCAGAGGAGAAAAAAAAAAGAGAGAAAAAAACCAATAATAAAGCTTCGATCTTCGAAATATTGAGAGGAACACGTTTGCGCGGCGTCTGTAATGAGATTCGTCGAAACCGACGTAAGCTGGCCTCCCACGGGCCCCTCGCACTCGGGCGGCTGGTGCCACGGCGCGGCGGATGTCCGGCGACGGCAGGCCGAGCTTTACTGGACGCACGGCGCAACTGACAGCCAAATTCAAAAAGAATGGTCCTCTACTTTCCCGCGAGTCATGCTATATTGTAGGGCGGCCATGTAGAAGCGCGCCCACGAGACTGTCGGGAAATCGTACCCCGCATGCAAGACTCCATACGTGCTTCTTAATTCAAATGACATAAATCCAGACACGACTTTTTATAAATGAAGAAGATAGGTGAATCATGATGCACCATAAGACAGCACGTGGCAATAATATTTATTGCTGGTGACACGGTAAATAATACCTCTTCAATATTGTTACTTTTGTTTTTTGTGTACAAAATAGAAATATATTTAGCTTTTCGCTCACGCCTTTTTTTCGTTGAATGTCGTCTCATATCACAGTGCTACGAAAATATTTCAGAAAGGAGTTATTTCTACTTTTCTCAACATAAATAATATGATTATGCAAATAGATTAAGTTCCTTATAAAGCGGTTTCAAGCAAAGAGAACTTTATTCTGAAATGTTTATTATATCAGCAAAGAATTTCTGCTTACTACTTACTTCTGTTTACTTACAGGGCATCTATCTCCTGTCCCTCCATAGGCATTGAAAATTTCCATTTTACATAAAGATCTCACCAGAAAATTACCTTTGGTAACTTAGTACCGCTTATTGCCGCCCTTCTATGCCAATTTCCGTTGGTGCCACGTCCCCCTACTCCCCGGGACAGTCTCGCGCACGCCGACCAACGTGTCCACCCTACATCCGCCTGTGTACCCTATGATTAATACTTCGAAATATTTTTTTCCCCGCCTTTTTCTACAAAGTACCGAAATTGGTGATATTATATGTATTTTTCGAAATACCCCCCTTTGTACTGTGTTAAGGGCGAATTGTGACTTTTGTGTCGTTCAAAAGTCGCGCGAGCTCTCACATTGTGATCGCTATGAAGCTATCACGGGCCTTTTTTGTGCATCGAGCGCATCACAAATTTAAATCAACATCATCGTCACTGCCACCACCATTAGTAGTGGCATTAGCAATCCTGCTAGGACAACAACGCTGTGCCAACTCCTCACTTCTTTGTTGTAAATAGATTACGATAGCTTGCCAAATTACCCATCAATTTATCTATCAGGGTACAAAGTATAATTTTAAAAAAGAACTTGACTTCTGACGTCACAGTTCAGTTAACGTAACTTCACGCCTGTAATCCCCGAAGAGGTAGGCAGAGGTATGTAGAACAATCCCACGTTTCACCAGTTACGTTTACGTCCCACTATGGAATAGGTGGTGAGTGTATTGCGATACAACGGGCACAAATCGAGACTTCGAACCACTTATAGAAAATCAATGTTACAAAACTCCAATAGTGTCCGAGCTGGGGTTTGAATTCAGAACCTCTCGATTGGCAGTCGCCCTCGCGACCAACGCGACCAACGCATTTTGGCATCATTTATGTAATACGTTCAAACACATATTCGCCTAATTCGACCCACAATAAGCAACTAGACTGTATTTGATACGGTTTCAATTGCTATCATCAAAATGACCCTGGACACGACGACACAAGGCTGGTATGTTCATACACGTCGGGCTAAGACGGGACCACTGTCTGATACTCCTACTGAATCCATTTCGATAACAATTTGTATAATTGTAATAATGTACATCGAATTACGCAAAAAATGTATTCTTATAGAATAATCTGTTTCCCTTAAAAATCAACCAGTGGGAAGTGAAACGTAATAAAAAAAACATTGCAAGTGGAAAACCCCGTCAATGAATCACAAATTTCTAATGCGTAAAAAATTATTTTCGACGTGCAGGTGGCTTTTAAGGTGTCCGCTGCTAGGACACACTTGACAGACGCGGTGCAGCGACCACTGTGCCACTGGGGCCAACGCTCCTTACGTGGACATCACGAGAACGGCAAAGACCATCGACTGGCACTAACAGCAACCGCGGGTTGGTAGAGCTCGCGCACCTTAGAGAACATTACGTAAGGCGAGTAGACCTCTACGCGATGTACTCCTCAATGACTCAAAACGAACGAAGGATTCGAAGCCGGGCACCTCCGGGACAGCGATCCGTGGGCCACCGCTGCTCGTACACGGCGCGCCCCCGCCCCGCGGCGCCCGGCGCGCGGTGCTCACCCTCCGTAGCGGTCCACCATTACTCAAGTGAATCAGCTAGTTCCGCGACTGCTGCGTGCGCGCGGCGCTCCCTTGGTTTTTTTTAACCATCGAACCTTCCAGAGACTATCGTTTAATAGTTCTCTTGTACCACTCCATTGGAGTTAATAATAATAATGATAAAAGTAAAATAATAATTTCCAGTAATGTCTCGGAGTCTGGATATGTGCCCTATGTACAGCAATAGACTCACCCTCTATTCCATAGTGGGTCGTAAATTAAACTGATGAAACGTGGGAGTGTACTATGTTCCTCTGCCTACCTACCTCTTAGGTTGATATAGGCATAATGTTACGAATAACAATACCTAATGTAAAAGTAGATATATGTACATATATACATTAATAATAATAATCTCATATGTACTTCCAACAGACTGTATCTGGAGAGCATTCTCCTCTCTTATAGAGACGGATCACATATAGGTAAATAGAATTTATTATCTACATGTGTTAGCGATCGATACATAAGACAATTTACTTACATACTTTCAGACATTCTGACGACAGTTCCAAGTACCTTATACGGTGTTAACCCCAAGACCGCCCGCACACCGCGTGCGCAATGATATTGAATTGCAATTAACAGTCAGCTTGGAAAAAG
>DWFO01002192.1:0-14179 GCA_018246595.1 Mimoniades nurscia nurscia | reverse complement strand
AAACGTGGGAATGTTCTACATTCCTCTGCCTACCTCTACGGGGATTACAGGCGTGAAGTTACTTTTTTTTTTTTTGTTACGAGTACATTCATCATTATAATACGATTCTTTCCGATCACAAATAACTTATTTGAACTACTGCTGTATTTTGAATCTTTGGCACGACTGAAGTAAAACTTATAATTGAATTTCTGTTAACTGCACCCCACTGACTGTTAAGACGTGGTCATAACAGATCGCATGCTAAACTAAACCATATAATATACATAACGCTTTATGTTATACAACAATGTAGCATACTAGCTTACAACTCAATCAAAGAAGCGGTTAAAGTTGAAGAACTAAGCCGGTAGTTAATCTGTAAGAAAAAATGAACGATCCATTTAGAAACGTCAATATTCATTTGTAAGTTGATGTCCAACGTTTTAAAATAAACTATCAGTGTAGCGGTATTTTGTATTCAAATTTTTTTTTCCTATATCAATACAGGCTGCGAAAGAATGAAATCCCCTGCATTTGTTTCTACTGACTCGTACACCCTGGAATTATTCAAGACAAGAGTGAACAGGCACTTCCTGGGTAAGTGTGCCCTAGGCTAAACCTCGCTGTCCCTCAGGTGGGACAGCTGTCAAACGCGGGCCTCACAGTAAACAAATACGGTAGATACATCCCATTAGTGATGACCGACCCGTTTGTCTAATAATCAGAGAACTTAACAATTGATTTGACGAATATTTTTGTGGTGATCACAAGAACCTGTTCCTTCGTACTATAACTATAACACATGGTAAGTTATAATTTGGCGGTATGAGTTTTAATACAATGTACCTACATTAGTGCTGTTTTAATTTATTGATTTAATATAAATGTCAGTAGGTACCATGTTTAAGTTAAATACATATTAAAGTGAACTATGTTAGAATAGTGTTCTGTCATTACTGATGTAATATGTACTTATATGCGAAACCAGCTGTACCGTTATACGTATGTATGTTCACGAGAACTAAATCGAATTTGTTGTAACTCTACACGCAGGTAGTTTAAATTATTATTAGCGAATTGTAACATAAAAGAAATAAACCAACCCTTAAAATAGTGCATTGAGACGCAAAATATACTCCTGATATTTAGATTTCATACAAATACGGTCGCTGGTAACATATTGTTGTTATAAAAAATGATATGACAAGTCGTAAAATAAAAGAAAATCTAAGATGTACGGGCCAGGATCGAAGGGTCTGCACGATAAACAGTTATTTAGTTTGTATTCGGGAAATGTGGCGGCCATATTTTTTTAGCAGATAATCCAAGTGATTTATTGCGTTTAACTCTGTTATTTATTGGCCGACTTTCTGATTGGAGGTTCTGATATTGATTGTTATGAAAGCAAATGGTTCTGTTTTGTTTTTTACTGATCTTGGAAGAGCTTCAATCCAGCATTTATAAGGTCTAGTGATTACCCAGAAGAGTACCTACGAGTGTATTCAGCTTTCCCATTTCGTGTTAATTCTATCAGTGTGTATATGATAACTTTAAGTTATTTTCGGAAAATGGATTTAAATGTCTATTTCTATGTCACCCTATAATGTTGGTTGGTTTTTACTATATTATAGTACATAATAATATAAGTAGCTATTTAATTAATTTCGATATAAAAATACATATAAAACTACTGAAATGGAGAAATCCAGAATATTTCGATTTGATTCAAAAATTCAAAGACATTTATTGTACATTATAAAAGAATCAAATGCGGTAATAAAAAAAATTAA
Source organism: Mimoniades nurscia nurscia (assembly GCA_018246595.1). NCBI lineage: Eukaryota > Metazoa > Arthropoda > Insecta > Lepidoptera > Hesperiidae > Mimoniades > Mimoniades nurscia. Next base: position 12,407 of record DWFO01002192.1, on the reverse strand, counting down.
AAATGGCTAACAAAAAATATATTTGAAGCGACTTATTTTAACAATGTAATCACGCTAGACTACCTTAGTGGGTTAACAGAGACCACCGAATGATACATATCATTAATATTATCGATGTAGTAATGTTATAAATCTTTGTATATTTTAATATGGAAAATATACATACATTTCATGTTCATAAACAAAAGAAACGAGTAAAAGTGTAAGGACAATGATAACAAATATTTGTAATCGTAATCAAAGAGATTGAAATAACGATGTCAATATTTTCTAGTCTATGTAGACCAGAGATAGAGTCGAGTTCTCAGTTTATTAATAGTTGAGGTGATTGCAGCAGAAAGAAGGAAACTGCGAGGGTTAATGGATGTTAAGTAACGAAATTCCGTGTTGGGGCGGAATAAGAATACATTCTCCGACCACGTGCCGGGAAAGATAAGTCGTAAGAGGCGACTAAACCCGGTGCTAGCAGATCCGGTATGAGCGTTGTCTGCCTAGGCACAGTTACATGCCCTGGCTGCCTCCGAGCAGCAGTATACGCGGTGCGAGAGACTGCTCTGCGATTCCCAACCCGCATGCCCAGCGTGGGGATTGTGGGCATAACCCCTCAGGAGAGGCCTATGTCCAGCAGGTGACTGCAATAGGATGATGATGATGATGATGGTGATGAAATAAAAAAATAAGTAAGAAATTAAGAATACTACCTGGCTGACTGCCTCCTTGGTCTGACCGAGAGGTCATGTGTTCAAACCCCGGACCCGGGTATTAAAGGATTTTTCTAACTAGAATTTCTTGTTAAAATTTCTAGTGATAGTTCGGCGTATTTTTATTTTTAACATAAAGTTATATATAATATAATTTTTAATATAAACATACATATTTCCATAAAATTCTTTAACAAATCGATCACTGCTTTAACATTTTCTTAAAACATCTTTTTTACAAAAGCATATTTTATTTCAGGATCTTATCCTTGTGCAGTGTTCCGGTCGCTACACACTAACATGTGAGGTATACCTACAAGAACTGAAAACAACACATCCCATAGGAATGCGTGACATCTACGGAACCCGGTATTTCAATTAAAATCATTTGTCTTGTGCACGTCCGAAGATCGACACGGAACTCTAATTAGAGAGAGCGCTTGGGTAGCATCGGAGTAGGGAACCTCATTGAATAATATGTATTGGTATACCTACAGAGTGTGATTTTAGTTGACATGTGAAGAAAAGGCTGTATTACATTTTCATTACACCGGTCCGGTGTTCGGACAAAATGACATATTGTAATAAACGAAATTATGAAACTTTTTAAAATGTGCGAATATATTGTAGAAAATATGCTGATAAAAAAGACATTTAACATGGCTTGAATATTCATTAAGTAAGATGTAAGATGTAATAAGAATAAGCAGGTAGTTAATATCTCCGTAAACGATAGTTCGAATAAAAGTCGATAAGTACGGCAAATACTCTTAAAAGAGATGAGAGAGAAAAACATATTGTCACAACTTAATCAGTTGAGAACAGTAAATGAAAAAATGCCAATGAAAGAAAGAAAATTCATAATGAAATAGATAAATGATAACAGATGTGTTTGAATTAGTGAGTTCTTATAATCAGATAGCCTCAATGACCATTTGTTACTTCTATAACGTAAAAAACTAGTCATCAAATATAATTTTACGACCACTGTCCCACGAAACAAAAAAGAATTAAAAAATCTGATCCTTATTTCAATAACGATAAGGTCGAGCTTAAAACAATGCACGAGTCACCCGCGAGGCGATGACTCATACCATAGTGATGAGACAGTGTCGATTAATTATGTAACATTCGTACACATTTCCTTTGTCACCTGTCCGTGAAATTAGCTGTTTGTGCAGGCGTAGTTCCAACCTAAGAATGGACGTTTCGAAAGTTGTTACTGCGTTAGGTTAATTTTATCCTGTAAAATAAATTCAAATCGATCGTTATTTAAATAAGCAAGTTCGCGAATTTGGCTCGATATAATAGATACATAGAGCTTATGTCCATTTTAGACAAACACTTAATCATTGCAATCATCGTCTTAAATAATGTTTACTTTCTGTATGTTATCAGTGAAATGCATTTCTTATGTAGAAATGTCTTTGGCAGATTTTGTACATGACTATATATGTGTTGACTGAAGTCTCGTATATTTTTTCGAGGTGGCCCTCCTAGATAGTTCGAAATTAGTTTAGCCATCGAGAAATAGCATATTTTATGTGAATTAGGTTTGTACATAATATGTACGGTTACTGTTGTTGTTACTCTAATGGCTGAAATACTTTTAGCGATGTATGCTGTTTAGCGATTCAAGGTAGTGGCCAACCCGTCTGCCGCATATTTTTAAACCACTTTTAAGACCTTCAGACATTAATTATGTGCGTGCAATTATGGAACAATAGTATCAAATAAATATTAGGAAAATCCTGAAATGAATAATTAACGCACAAATGTGCCAGGCATTTTTTCAAACAACGAGGTAGTAAAAAAGCGCAATAAAGCCAATAATTGCAATATTACTTGCTTTAAAACGAAAAGAAACTCTGGAAAAAACAATGAAACGACATGTTAGTCTTTAAAACCTCTTATTAGATAGCGTAAGGGGTTGAAATGTTGACATACAGGACAATTATTCGATTTTCTAATAAGACACTACGAGAATATTTAAGGAAAAAATTGTGCACCTATTTGTTCCTATTGACGTAACTCAAAAGACAATTGTACATAATTATGGAACGTTTGTAATTTGAATTTTTTTTTCCCGCTAAAAACTGTCAAAGTGACACCCACTTTGTAATCGGTCTGTTTGTAAGAAACTTAGATTGGCGATAGTTGAATTGCACCATTTATTGTGAATTTTTTATCTTTCCTTATTTTCTTTTTCAGCTATTATTTTGTTGAGTTTATCAAGTTAGTTGAAATAAATACAATACTAAATATTTATTCATTACTGACTTTCAGTAAAAATTTTGACGCTTTTAATTGGAATATAATTTAAAAGATTTTATATTATAATTTTGTTTGTTTTTAATTTAAAATGTTGAAAATTCATTAAAATAGGCATAAATGTAAAGATCGGCGATGAATAAGTTAAAATTACAGTAATCCAAACATATTCTAGTTTTCTTACTGTCTGCTATATTTATGGCCAAATTTTAGCTTCAATATCAAATGGTTTTGTACTCGTATATATTACTTATGAACACCGAGTTCATCTAAGAAAAGCTTACAAGGTCTTTTGTTTTCATACATTAGTGTTCAAACAAAGCATCAAACTAAGTTATCTATATTACAACGTATAAACTAGCCTCTAATAGTGTGTTAACAATTAATCGTATATCGGTGGAGTTACAACACTACGCCACCGCGGTGAAAGTAACTAGCGAAGGGTGACGACGCTGTGTCGCCGCGGCACTAGAGGGCGTTACTGGCTAGGGTTGGCATTTGACACTGCTATAGTGGCTCTTCCATTTATCAAAATCTTGTTTTACAAAGTAAAATGCTATTTTTAATAATTAAATATAAGAAGAAACTTCTTAATATTAAATGATTACTTGTGATAAGAAAAAATATGATGCTACAACCAATGATTAAATGGGAATATCTCATGTGTAAATGTTTTACGACTTTTTATATTGAAACGACGCTTCAAGCACTGCGGTAACTGTTATGAGAGACGCTTCTGTGATAGTACCAGCTCATTAGGCTGTCTTCGCGCCACAATATCATCTGCATTATATGCATCGATATTACGTCATGTTAATAAACGATGCTGTTATTAAAAATACACCGTCCACGATTACCTACGATCCAGGAAGCCATTGCAAAATCAAGCAGTGCGTATAGGAAGGAATTCTGGGCGGAAGCGTCACCACCTGTAGAACATAACTCATATTTTTATCCGACACTTAATAGAAGATCATTATGATAGCACACCTGCGTTGGTACGACTCAAATTTTGGACAATCAAAAACAAAAGATCGTTGAGGGGAATGCGTTATCTCTTTTCCTAGATGTCAAAGTTCAGCAAAAGGGTTCTCTGTTCATGTTATATTAAATACAATTAGATTAAAATGATAATACATGTATGTGGATGCCCGGTGTTTTCGGTTGACGTTTAAAATTATTTAGCTGTTGTTCTATTATGTATATACGAGTACGAGTATATTTGGGTACTTAATACTTTGTTTGTACTATGTGCAACCGTTATGGAGAGAATGGTGTTAAGAAAAGATTCAATACCATGTTGCCACCATTATTGCCATATTGCTACCACCATTGTTATCCAGTAATAATCATATATATGTACATTTACTTGTATTTAGGTATGTAATAGAGAAACCATAACATCACGCCTGTAATCCCCGAAGAAGTAGGCAGAGGAGTGTAGTCAACTCTCACGTTTCGCTAGTTACGCTTACCTCCTACTATGAAATAGTTGGTGAATCTGGTGCCATACACTACTAGAAAATCTAAAATATAAAAATCCAATAGTGCCCAACCCGAGATTCGAGCCCAGGACCTCCCGTTCGGCAGTCGCACTCGAAACCAACACGACCAACGAGGCAGTCAATAATGTTATAAATCATACATAATATATAGTTTTATAAACAACTAATGTTAATTGGATATGATTAACAGTTCTGTTTCTACTGTCATGTTCAAGGTAGATTGACTCTCTCTCTCTCTCTCTCTCTCAATGTTAAATTTTTTTTAATTAAACTCTCTTTAACTGTTACTTTATTTGACTATAATTATATTTTAATATAAGTAAAGTTTGCTGAATCATAATAATAACGGAAATATACGTTTGCTTATTTCATTAACATGTTCAACCATGGTTACATTAGTCAACGTTAAGGACAATACTTTTCAAATATGTTGTAAAAAATAAATCTTGCCTATTCCCCGACCAGTTTTCTACAGAAGGGATAAAATAAACATGTGTATTTATGTTGTTTATGGTCAATTATGCCCCGTGTAGAACTGGTACGGTAGACGTGTGAGCGTTATTAGCGCAATTACAATTCTTTACAGCGAACATTTTGGATTTAGTTGTCTCCACTCGTTTTAAGATTAAAAATGAATGGAGTCGATTTCATAGTGTAAAAAATTAAATTTCGTTTTTCGGAAATCACATGTTAATTTATTTTTAAATGAAAGTACAGCTTGCAACGATATTACTTAATGTTATAGTAGTCTAGTTTTAAAATATATTTTTTATGAACTCAGGAATGTTTTCATATAGGTACTGGTTTTAAATTATCTGTACCTACATGATTATTTGCAGTATCAGTAATACATAAGTTACATAACAACTAAACTATTTCAGCATATTAAAATACCACAATTTTTTATTTACGTTGTGTATAGGTAGGTACTAATGTTTTTATATTCTTTGCTGACTACTTTGATCCGCTTAATAGTATCCGCAATTTTTAATACTAAAGCCTCTCAACACCTTTTTTAATTGACGCAACAAAGTGCGAACTATACAAAATTTGTCCCCATAATTCAGTGACGTGGTATAAAAGAAAAGATTACATACGAGCATAATGTCCGAAGAAAACCATGTCGCATTTAATAGGACGACTATACCGTCAAGCACATAAATTGCCTAGTTTATGACCTAGAATTAATGCTTCGGATCATTACAGGCTATTCTTGCAAGGACATTTGTTTATGGGTCAAGAAAGAATTATTGTGTGAACGTGACAAGGGTGGCATTGAAGGGTTGAGCTTGTGTGATGGGATGTTAAGGAGACAATAAGATACAATTTGTAAGAGACGAAAGAAAGGGGTAACATTGTAGGGACAATGAGAATATAGCGAGCAGGAGTTATGATTTGCAATGAGGTCACAGGACATCATTTCAATTATGTTTGAGCAATATGTCTCATTGTAGAATTACCAGAACTATGTAAAGGAAATTAAAAGACGATGTAGAAATTTGTAATAGTAAAATTAAAAAAACATTCCGTAGTAGAAACAAAATTGAAAGCAGTCAAAACGAATTATGTGCAGTGTAATGAAATATACAAGGAGAATAAAAAGCGGGAGTCAATTTCCTTAAAAGTTAAAGTAAACGAATACTTTCATATAAATACGACTTAGGAGAGGATGTAAAAGGACACGAACTGCATGCTAAAATCTTATTATTGCATCGAAATGAAAGCCAGAATACCTAAGCGTGTCTTGCATTTGAACTCTTGCAATAGTTACACTGGACATTCTTAAGTTGTTTCAGAAATTGTAAGAGGAAATGAACAGAGCAATTGTAGCAATCATCTAATAGAGAGAGGACATTAACATCTATATCATATCTGAGAATGTTTTGTTTTGCAAGCCAGAGCTGGATACATTTAATTTTGAAATCTGTGTAAAATAAATATAAACATCGAAACAAAAAGTTATACGAAGTGAAAAGCTGAAACAAGGTGAATAAAATCGGGATCTAGTTGTTCAGTTGTCTGACTACGAATGAACTAGAGATAAACGACGAAAATAACGTTATTAAATAAATTTTATAATTTAATAAAATCTTTGTATACCACACTGACTAATCTTTTAAAACATATGTGTTTTCTTTAAAAAAAAGGAGGATTCGTACTACTATATTAAAAATGAAGAAAACTCTGATAACATTTGATAAAATGTTAATTTATCGGTGAAAATTCCGCATTTAATTGGTGATTTTAAGTATTCATATAAAAAAGTAATAATGCATATGAGCGATTTACATACTACTCAACATGTATCAAAATTGTGTTGTAATTGAGTTACTCTAATTTACTTTACAGGCTAATTGTAGTTCCTGCTGTCTTATTCAATGATAGTACATACCTCTACGAAAACTGGTTTTAGTGAATAGAAATTACCTTATATCAAAGGGGAGCGCTTATTACCTTGTTTAATAAACATTGCAACTTTGTTGATTATTTGCTTAACCCGTTCTAACAATTGAACTATCCTGTTACTAACCTTCAGATAGTGACAAATTCACAAAAAATATAACACACAATGACAGACAAACAGAAGTACATTTTAATGACCACATAACTGTAGAACTTGAAAAGTTACAATTTTAACAGCCAATAATAAACGTTGCTTTTAATGGTAGAAGTTTCGATGAGAAGGTTGTTAGTCTTGAAGCTATTTCGATTTGTGAACATTTTAAATAGCAACATTCAACGACATAAAGATATGAAAGTAAATGCTGTTTTTATTGCTGTGGGAAATGTTTCGATATTTATTTAGTACAAGTTTATTTGCAAGTTTTGAATTTCTTTACTATGACATTGTTGCACTTTGTTTAATTACAGTTTCAATTATTCTAGCTGTCTGTATTGTGTGAGTATGAGGTTCTCATACTTTTGAAACAGGTTTTTTAAAACCGAAACTACATATTCAACGGGTCACGTCACGAGTCGAATCACATGTTTAGTGTAAGTGAAATTCGTTTTATCTCCTGTAATTTCTGTTATAAACTAATCTTATACGCTGTCACAAAGATCTTTGCAATTGGCCGAAAATATTGTTATCTACACTTATCTTGAGTATCCATTTAAGATTAATTTAATATGTGGTATCAAAATAGGTACCTACCTACAGATAAAATATTTTTAATATTATTATTATTATACCTTACGGAAATCTGTTGTATCAGTTATATAAAAAATTGTAAACTCCCCTAACCCAGATTTAAAATACCAAACTGTCACGCCGAGAAGAAACAACAAAAGGGCATCCGTTGCGACCATTAAATATCTTATTTCACACCTCTCTAAACATTAAGCTATCTATAACACAGAAGAACAAAGATAACGCATCATTAAATCTAAAATGGTCAAATAATGACCATGAATAAATAATATAGTGAGATAAGAGACCGAATAAGGGTCGCATTTGAATCATCACAATGGAACCCCATCGGAATATCACAAGGCACAATTCTTGGACCGTTTCCATATTAATTACTCGTGACGGAATTGTATCAAAATATGTCAGTAGAATGAAATACATGCTTAATGATCGTCATTCACGCACAACAGGCATTTTATCTTCGCTATATTATAAATGGTTGGCAATTAAATTGTATGGAATTTAAGGTATCCAGTTTCACTTCCTAAAATGATACACAGATTATTGTAATATTTTTTGTTACAAATGTTTATGAGATAATGAAAATTATTATGATGAAATAGTTTGATTGTGATTATTCACCTGTAATCGAAAGATTTAGCGTATTATACTGAAAAAGAATATCATTTTAATTACAATAAGTAGGATGAAAAAACTTAAGAAGATGACATTAAAAATAATGTACCTGACAAATTGTCATGTCTAATTTATTATCATGTTATTTGAACTCATAAAAAATCCAAAAGAAAGAAGCGGCATCTCAGTTATTTATATTCAAAGTACCTTATAATAAAGCATTATATAGATCACATCCTTTCAAACGCCTAGAGGTATTCCAGTGTAAAATATTTGACAAACTCTATATGAGTCACCGTCTCTGTCGATAAATACACGATCTTAATCCCCGAGGTCTACGAACTCACAAAGAGAATACAGCACGTACAATATTTTTTGAAGCTACTACAAAAGGATAGAACGCCACTAGTTCACAGGTCATAATGTATTCAAAATATGCATTGTGTGTGGCTCCTTTATCAAACTAGGGAGTCAGACAATGACATTCATCTTATACTCTTCAAGTTTAATATGGTTTATGGATAAAAAATTAACAAAGACTATTATTATATTGGATGTTTTTTATATGACGGTGTTTTAGTCATGGACGATCATTTTTAATGCATCATTAAGTTTTGTGATAAGATCTATGAAGTGGTTTACTTTTTGTTTTTTTTTCCACTAAATAATTGTTCAAATGCATTTTATTCAATTGTTATACGTGAGAATGTCAGTGCTTGTCATTTAGCTCGTTGATAACGCAGTTGAAATTATATAAGTATTGAATTCGACAGAGTTTCTCTCTTTCGAAACTACGTGACACCGGGAGTGTACTCCAAAATGCTGTTCTAGTACGGATTGACGAGATATTGGTTTACCTCTGTACCTGATGCTTTTGAAACACCTTTAAAAGTTTCAATGAGGCTCAGCTATTGTTACCTAATTGTAACACCAGAGACCTATTGTTAATCATGCCTTCCATAAGACACTAAATAATTTAAATATAAGTACTAAATTGTGCTCATAATATAATTAGTTATTTAATCATATCAAATATAAAACTTAACATGATCCAAAAATATTATAAATAAACGTAGCACCATGCTTATAATCCCCAAAGAGGTAGGCAGATGAGTATAGTACACGCCCACCTTTCACTACTTACGCTTACGCCGCACCAATGGATAAAAGGTAAACAAGCCCAGACTCCGAGCTGCTACTCGGATTTTCAAATGAGAAAAATCTGATAGTACCCGATTCAGTGACCTCTCGATCAAGACAGTCAATGTTGTCAAAAATTTTCTTCATAAAATTAAGTAGTACGTGTTTAGAGAATAATTATAGATATAAATGCGCACCAATTTCATGTCGGATAAAGTTGCGCCATTTTCAAATTCTAGCGAGACATAAAAATAAGGAACAAATGTGTCTGAATTCTTTCAAGTCATGAAAATATGGGAGATAATACATACATTTAATCCTCACGAAAATTATTCGTTTCATACGGCAAGAGTAATTTTTGCGACCAACCTACCATGCCGGACAATGGTGGCAGAGCACATACTTTATTCCTTGTATCTTTTGCTGGAACACTATTTGTCCCACAAGAAGCGCAATAAGCTCCTGGAAGGAGTATTATTTACGAGCTAGACGGCGCTGGTGATATTATATCTGGTAGAGTAAAAATTTCTACGTGTTCCCCGGATGTCGACATAAATCGTCTTTTTTGAAAGACCACTAATGGTATCTCTGATTGTGCACGTATCGATGGTAAAGAATGGAGTTTCAGAAGAATTATTGCGAGCGCTGTTGATAATGAAGTGAAACCCTATATTCATATTATTTCCTGCATCGGTGAATGGAAAATTAGGAAATGTGGATTTATCGGAAACTATGATACAGTTTAATGTAGGTACTTCGGCTGAGAATTACATTTTAATGAGTTACTTTAATAAGGACGCAGAATTATTGAATCGTGTAATATGTATTTGTTTACGTGAACCTAAATCTACTGCCTTATTACTCGAGTGGCTGTAAGCGCGACTATAAGCTGTAAGTTCTACTAAATTTTTCTAAGTTGAAATTTGTTGTAGTGGCTTGGAGTTTAAATTTGTGCCTGGTGAATGGGACAAGGCTTACCACCTATTCCATTATGGGACGGAAATGTAATTAGTGAAACGTGAGAGTGTACTACACTCTTCTGCCCACATCTTCAGGGATTACAGGTGTGATGTTATATAGCCTAAATCTATAATTGAACATAAATATGTCATGATTTGTTTTAATCTAGTAATCGATAACTATAACTATTAATTAAGTATAAATTCACATACATAGGTGTGTTACGACAGATATAATGGATTTCACGTACGTATCTTATTAATGAAGGGCAGTAATAAAAGTTATATACGGCTTAAATAAAATCTGTTAATACGTCCAACCGCACACTTCGGACGGTCTGTTACAAAGTTGCACAATGCCATCAAAAAATTAAATTAACGAACACACATTGTTGAACGGTAACGCAAAATTACTGGATGTGACAAAAGCATGAGAGAAACTGTGTTTTGTCGTATTCACCTTTATAAGTTAAGAAAATAGTATTAGAGCAGGCTACTATGGTAACTATAATAATTTTTATTTTGTTTTTTTTTAATACTCAATAGGCTAGCTCTTGGCCACATACTTCCCTGATGGAAAGATGTGGCCTATGATGTAGCAAGCTTGCCAAGTAAATGCTTATTCAGATTAAATTTACATTGGAAGAACAGTTGTCAATGTATACATCATGGGTGACCATCTCCACTTTCATCTCCTCAACATAATAACCCTTTTGTGATTAACTTAAAAATCGTTTGTAGATCGACAGCGACTGTTTGTTATTGCTGCCTGTTCGTTAGCTACTGCCTTCTCTTTTAAATACAACTGCAATCATAGAAGTAACCTATCTCGACTAACTACTGACGTCATTTGGACCAGTAAGTATAACTTTCTAATCTCGCCCATGGATATCGGTATCCTAATGATCTCCGGAATTTGATTGGGATCGAGGAATTCTGTTGTTTACTAAATATATAACGAGAGAAATAAATTTTACTGCACATTTATACATCAACATTTATGTTCCCGTATCTATGAGATAAGATATTTTCAAATAGAATATAGTACCCTTAAAACAAATATAACGACTACATAATTTCGATTGTTTATTTAATATAATCATAATGAAGAAGAGAATAATATATCTCTTCTTCAGAAATGGATTAAATATTAAATTCACACATAGCTCTTAATATTAAATAATAATACTTATTTGTAAAGAGAGAAATAATATCATTAAACATATTATAATAAATTTTCCAGAAATTATTTTCTTTACATTTATTAAAATGCTTAAGAAAATTTGCAATATTCAAATATATCATTGGGTTGATTAGCAAAATTTTATCTTTCATTGCACTCTAGTTTATCCACCCTTCACTCTACAATGTCACGTATGCGCTCAGCAGTGGAGTGGAGCATACAGACTGTCAAAAATAACATCCAGCACAACGCAGAGCTCAGTGGCGCGCAATAAACTGCATATAGATCGTAAAGTCAGGTTAATAGGTTCGATGCTCGGCTCTCAGTTGATAACGCTGACAAATATGGTGCAACGTGTCATTGCGTTCGCTTGTTAAGAAGTTTATTGTACTGTAGTCGACACTCAGAAATAAAAGCATGATATCGATTTTGCCTTTTTGTATTACGCATGGAATACTACAGTCGCAGTCGCGTATACAGGGCTCTTGCTTGAAGAGTTGGATAATATTAAGTGGGGCTCATATTAATATTAAACAATAAGATTAGATTGATCTATACCTTGACTGCCTCGTTGGTTGTGTTGGTTCCAACCGACCGGGGGCTCCGGGTTCAAATCTTAATAAAACACAAAGCATTTTTTAAATTAAACAAAATAAATTTTGATGTATTGTTTGTATGTATTAATAAGATACAATCAATTAATAAATAAGGTATATTTGCAAAAAAAAAATTTTAATTTTTACTATTGAGTTTTATTAAAAGCTATTTAACTCAAAACAAACCGCCGATGAAAGATAAAAACAGATAATCAATTGATTCATAAGATATATTATGTTATGTAAAAATTATTTTATTACATGCGTCGATGTAACTGCCCTTACC